>PVKP010029551.1:0-28888 GCA_004027715.1 Plecturocebus donacophilus
TGAGACTCTGCCTCAAAAAAAAAAAAACCTCCCACAGAACTTTGTAATTAGAAGGAGACATTTTACAGATAACAAAAATGAGACACACAGACATCAAATGATGCACACACGCCTACAACTGAATCTAAGGGCTGTAACTCAGGGCTGCGATTTCTTCCATTTCACACAAGGAAGACTTCTTTTTGAAACATACCTATCACATAAGATAAAATGAGATTCCAGCCAGTGATGAAGGCCCACAGCTCTCCCACAGTCACGTAGGTGTACAAATACGCAGACCCCGTCTTGGGAACACGAGCCCCAAATTCGGCATAGCAGAGGCCAGCCATCACCGAAGCCAGGGCGGCAATGAGGAAGGACACCACGATGCTGGGGCCCGAGTCTGCCTTGGCCACCTCCCCGGCGAGCACGTAAACCCCGGCACCGAGGGTGCTTCCAACACCCAGGGCAATAAGGTCCATGGTGGATAAGCAGCGGCATAATTTGGTGTCTTCTAGACTGTCCAAGGTCACGATTTTTCTCCGGATCAGACATCGGGCAAAAGTCAGCGCAGCTCTGCAGGGAATCATTCTGACGTCCGACGAGGGCAACCTGAGCAGAAGGGAGGTGGTTAGAAGCTGATCTGGAATCATCATCCCTCCCTTTGACGACCCAGCTTCCAGGCACAATCAGAGTGTGTGTGTGTCTGTGTGTGTGTGTGTGTGTGTGTTTCACTTGTTAGAAGAGATGCAGTGACCCAGAGCAGTCAGAAGGAAGGCTTAATAGCCAGAGCCTTGAATTTCCTGTAGTTCAATTTCCTGTAGTATACATGGCCCTTTACAAGAGACTACAACAAATGGTTTATGTGGCAAGCAAAAGAATACAGCAGCCTTCGCTAATTAAAAAGATTCACCGCTCTTGTGCACATATTATAATTTCGTGTTTTTGTCTTTGTTTTGAGACAGGATCTCTGTCGCCCAGGCTGGATTGCAGTGGCGCAGTCTCCGCTCATCGCAGCCTCGACCTCCCTGGCTCAAACAATCCTCCCACCTCAGCTGCTGGAGTAGCTGGGATTACAGGTGTGAGCCACCATGCTCAAGCTAAAAATTTTCTAAGAATATGTTGATAGAAATATATTTCAAGAGATGGGTAAATTAGTTCTCACTACAAGGAAGGGGGTGAATTGCCTCATCTTTTAGGTTCTGTTTCTCTTTACTTCAAACATCCATTTAACTCAGATTGTTTGTTGTTGTTGTTCAGACAGGGTCCTACTGTGTCACCCAGGCTGGAGCGCAGTGGTGTGGTCATAGCTCAATGCAATCTCAACTTCCTGGGCTCAATCCATCCTCCCACCTTAGTCTGCTGAGTAGCTGGGACCACAGGCATATGCCACCAGGCTCAGGTAACTTTTTTATTTTTTGCAGAGATGGGGTCTCACTATGTTGCCCATGCTGGTCTTGAACTCAGGGGCTCATGCAGTCCTACTTTCTTGGCCTCCCAAAGTGCTAGGATTATAGGCATGAACCACCACGCCTGGCCCAGATTTTTCAGGCCTTACTAAATGCCAGGAATTGTGCTGGGAACATGTGCAGAATGATGTCTTACACAGATGGCGTCTCTAGCCTTATAGGACTTAGCTATCATCTAAAAGCAGGTAAAAACATAATCATTATGTATTCTACAGCTTTATCAATTTAGCTTCTCTGTTTTCAATTTAAACAATGAATGTGAAGCAGATAAGAACTTTTTAGAACTTTTTAAAAATCACCTCTCAAAGCATGCTGAAATCTAAAACTGCTATTCAACCATGCTTTAAGTATGAATTTGTACTAAAATACACATGCTTACTACATTTGCCATTTCTAAATAAACACATCCAAAGTCCATGCCAAGTATTATTCTATGTTCTTTTAAAAATGGAATGAATAAAGTAGACAAAAAAATCACACTCCCCACCTCCTGCAGCCCTAAGCAAACTAACACTGAAAAAAATCAAGTTATAAAACAAGGTATGAATATTAGTAAGAAAAAATACATAGGCACATATTACAGTAAAAAGGCTTAAAGCAAAACATATAAAATTATTAACAGTAATGATATTTAGATGGTGGGTTTTTACTTCTCTGCATGCCATATATTATAATGCTAATACCTATTTCTAATTTGTGTTCAATGAATATGTACAATTTACATGCAAAAGAAGTATTAAAAATGAAAAAGCTCTACATGGCATTGTCTACTGAAACATATAACTCAGCAGACTAGGAAATAACTGAGGAAAATTATTCACACATCAATATAAACATAAATACAAGCTTCCAATGGTAACAGCAAGTAAGTCATAGAATATGAAGCAAAGCCTAAGGAGAAATAAAAAATAGGTGAAACAGTCCTTGACGATAAAAATAAACTTTTATACATCTTCAGTATCTTCTGTGCCACCTGACAGAGTGCCAATCATGGCACTTCACAAATGCTTGTGGGAAAATTTGCAAATATGTTGATATCACTAGTGTTGCCAATATTCAGGTTTCCAAAGTCAAAACCTATCAATACTTTCATAAATCAAATGTGTATCGATTTCTACCACTAGCTAACCCTTAACTAGCCCTTTCTCATATATCTAGAAGACAAGTGTTCTGCTTAAAAAGAATAGAGAAATAAAAAGTATAATTTTTTTGAATGCCAACTGAGGGGGCCAAGACGGGTGGGAAAGGTAGTTACTAAATGCTGAGCTTATTTAAGCATTTTTATACGTAGATGTACAAACATCAAGGATTAGGGACCACTGCCGACTGAAAAGTGTTCAGAAACAAAGACCCACTGACGTTCACTAATGATTTAAGATCATGTGAAAATGGGACACGTCGTATACAACTTTGGGAACACAACTTACAAACAAAGTGCAGCACACCCTTTTGTCATTTAACCAAATAAAACATGCCCATGGTGGAATACTTAATGAACTTTGACTTTTATGAGTAAAATACATAAATTCCCTATAATCCCAGCACTTTGGGAGGCCGAGGTGGGCGAATCACGAAGTCAGGAGTTCGAGATCAGCCTGATCAACATGGTGAAACCCCGTTTCTACTAAAAATACAAAAATTAGCTGGGCGTGGTGGTGTGCGCCTGTAATCCCAGCTACTCAGGAGGCTGAGGCAGGAGAATCACTTGAGGCTGGGAGGCAGAGGGTGCAGTGAGCCGAGATCATGCCACTCACTCCAGCCTGGGTGGCAAAGCAAAACTCTGTCTCAAAAAAAAAAAAAGACATAAATTCTACAACTATTGTATATTTAAAGAGAAAGGATCTGGAAGGAAGCAAGGGAAACAGAAGAAAGATTCGGGGGCTAATAGGATTGTGGGTAAACTTTTTTTCTAATCCTTTTTTTCTGGTACTACGATTATGATGTTGTTTGTGAAATTTCTAAAGAAAAATCAACATAAAAATAAAAGAATAAGCAAGTCGACCAATAGACAAACCTCCTTTGAAAATGTTAAAACTGTAAAAGCTTTTATTATTAAGTTACCCAAAACGAAAAAATGAGCGATGGTCATCTCTTCAATATGAAATTGAATTTAATTCATTCCAGATTACATAGGAGGCAGGACTGCTTATAGAAATGCACAGCTTTAATCAGATAAGATATGATTTCTGCTGCTTCTTTCCTATCTTTTTTTCTTTTTTGGAAGGGTTTAGCGGGGCGGGGATCTGTATAGGCAAAATATTTCTTTCCATTAAAGATGAAAAGTATTCAGGTTTTCTATGTTGCTCTGGGCGAAAAAGACGAAGATCCCATTTGTCAAGCATTCGTTTGCTTTTGAGTAATCAGAAAAGCATACGTCAGAAACTTCTCAGAACTGATAGGTTACCCAATGTCCTTCACAAACAATCTCAACTACGCACAACCTGGTAAAATACGGATTGCAAAAGCCATGACACAGAACTCATTTTGTAGGACTATAATGGGATGGGAGAAAAGGAAAAAACATACTGGGTCAATTTAATGAGTCATTATGAAACAAACATTTATTGAGTCCTAGCAGGTGTATCATGCAGTGCTTAGTAGATGAAGAAAGTTAATTTCATACTTTTGTAAAACATGTTTCTGTCAAGGCACACTGATATATGAAAGTAGTGTGGCAACAAGAGAATGAGAAAAAAATTGTATCTAGTATTAGTGATGTAATTTGATATGTACATATTTTTGAAGTTTTTATAACTTTTTTCTTCAACATTT
Organism: Plecturocebus donacophilus; assembly: GCA_004027715.1. Lineage (NCBI taxonomy): Eukaryota > Metazoa > Chordata > Mammalia > Primates > Pitheciidae > Plecturocebus > Plecturocebus donacophilus. The sequence goes on from PVKP010029551.1 coordinate 4,221, forward strand.
TTAAAAAGATAAGCTTTTTATGTGAAATGGTTATGACAACTTTACTCTCATTTTACAGGGGACTTTCACTGCCCAAGAAAAAATATCCCTCCCACTTACACAACTAGTGCAAATGCGCAGATAACAGGCAGGGTTTTGGAGGTGATTCCATTGATCTGGGGGGCACAGACTTTGTTTTTCCAGGAGCAGACTGATCTGCACCATTGTACCCACTGTCAATTATTGCTGCTGTGACCAGGGACTCGTATTTAACATGAAACCTACATCCATGTAGTATAAGAACAACAATGCAAATTTTGGGAAGAGGCCCATATAAAACTCACACCCATAGAATATAAAGGCTCTAACCAACAACCCTATGAGATCACAAGTGATTCTGGCAATACGAGAAATAGATATGTATCTTTCTTCAGTAAGCAATTATTTTATTAATTGCTGAGACAGTGGCGTCTCTTGAGGAAGACAAATATGCACATATTAGCTTAGATCTGAAAATAGAATTAGCTAAGGGAGGGCTGGAAGGGACTAGCAATATGATGTGCTGCAGAAAAGTCTCTGAATGATTTTAATGAGCCTAATGATACATGTGGATCTTTCTTAGCCTCCACCCTTATTCTGCACCAAACTGAAGTATAACCATTTCTAGGCACCTTATTCCTTGATAGGACCCTATAAATTCTTGCCAAAAAGCTAAATTCCTTCCTCAGCAACTTGGAATTACCTTTTTGTAAAACTTCTTCAGCCCAAGCCATCAACTAGACAGTATAGAATTTTAGGCCTTGTAAATTACTAACCCTGAAAATATAACAGAGCAAAGTTCCTTTCAAAGATCCCCAGAAATCTTTCCAAATCTGCTCATCACAGTCACAAGCTGATCCTAGATTTTCACTTTTGTTCAAAAGTTTGATGTACTGAGTCACTTAGAAATGAATATTTCCCTTCCTCCCCTAAGTAAAGGCTGACATTTCAAACTTAATCTTCTATATCAGTATCCCAGGCCCTGACAATAAATCTTACAGGAGAAACTAGCTGTGGCAAGTCGGTGAGGTAAGTGTTCCAATAAACCCTCAACAAATTAGTTGGTCCGAATTATAACCAACTTTTTCTTTCTTCATTCCAGTTGCTAGTTTCATGGTGAGACATCTACTCTTTTGGTTTTGGGACTGATGGGAAAAAAAGTAATTAAGTCATTATTTAATTGCTTTTAAAGATAGGGATCTTTATTGTACTGTTTTTGCCCTAGATCTTTTTTATTTTGCAATCGCCAAACCCAATGTTTCTACAACCTTAAAGTTCCAAGATACATTTTCCAATTATAATGTCAGTTAAATAATGTAGTAAAGGGAAAAAAAGATACAGACATAAGACCATGAAATTACTGACTTTTCTTTCATTCTTTTTACCAAGTTTTGAGAGACTAATGTCTTTAAAAATTCGTCAGAAGTATAATGTAGGATAAAAGACTATCAGAAATGGTAACTCTTCAGCCCTGATGAGCAAAAAACAGAAACCACAAACCCATGCATTCAACCCTTAAACCTAAATTTTTCCAGACAAAAAGGAACACTCTTCCATATCCACTTAACTTATATTTGGTCCAAAGCTTATCTTTTCTCCAACTCAAGTTTTCTGAACAATTTCTTCCTCTAGAGTTTTCTCCAGAGAATTGAATGCAAATGTAGACGTAGGTAAAAGTAAAAAATCCAACTGAGGCCACTACAAAGTTATAATCACTGTAGTCATGACATTTACATTTTCTCCCCTTTTTATCAAATCAGTACTTTTTTTTCAAATCAGTACTTTTTTTCAAATCAGTACTTTTTATCAAATCAGTACTTTTTTTTCAAATCAGTACTTTTTTATCAAATCAGTACTGCCAGGAAGTTAGACTACGAGCATATGATTTCAAAGTTTCTGATACAGAATCCAGACACGGGCAAGCATTTTCCCTAAAGACATTCAACAAATAAAGGGCTGATAGAGAATTCTGGGAAGTCTGTAAAGACAGCTGGTGCTTCCAAGCAGGTGACTCCATTTCGCTTTAGTAAAAGCAACATTACAGCCGGAATAAGGCATACCTAGTTAGCTCGAAGAGATGCAGAAAAAAATCAAATTAAGCATCCAACTTTTGTTTTTAGGCTTGGGGAAAAGAAGCAAAAACTGAAATGAAGAAGGCAAACCTCTCGATGCCTTGGTAACCAGAGTCTCTGCCCAGTCAGCACTCTGCATTCCCAATGAGAGCTCAGTGCCAGGCTTGAACACCAGGCAGATGCCCATGCCCACAAGGTCTTTAAGAATCTTTGGCTAGTACATCACTCTGACTGCCAGTGGGTACAACCTGTTCCCTTTCCCCACGCTGCTAGGACCTGTACCTTATACATGCCATTGCAAACATGAGGAGCAGCTCTTTCCAGAATTCTTTCACCTTACCTGGGATCCCGCCATTGCCTCCTGCTCTCCCTACTGTCTTCACACCCCCCAACCACAGATCACTGGATCAGAGAGATGCCTAACTGAGGGTTAAATATTCAAAGGCTGGGAATGCTCAGTTAGATGCTCTTGAAGCTCTGAGGAACACAGTGACTGAAACAATCAAATGGTCTGGTGCACGCTGAAGTCACACAGTCTGGGGACCTGCTTGAAATTCAGAAACTGGCAGTAGAAGTCACACTGGGGTGGGCCAGACACCATAGCGCATGCCCATAATCCCAGCACTGTGGAAGGCTTGAGGAGCACTTGAGGTCAGGAGTTTGAGACCAGCCTGACCAATATGGTGAAACTCCATCTCTACTAAAACTACAAAAATTAGCTGGGCATGGTGCCGTGCACCTGTAATCCCAGCTACTCAGGAGGCTGAGACAGGAGAATTGCTTGAACCTGGGAGATGGAGGTCGCAGTGAGCTGAGATCGTGCCACTGCACTCCAGCCTGGGCAACAGAGCAAGACTCCATCTGAAAAAAGAAAAGAAAAAAAGAAGCCATACCATTGTCATTTAGAGGAGGGCAGAGATGGAAGGCAGCTGCCCCAGCAGGGAGCCAGGGCAGGAGGAGCCCGGCAGCTTCTCTGTCCCTGCCAGGTCTTGCTGCACCTTTAATGTTGGGTGTGCAAGATTCCTGCCATGGTTTGGACAAACCTCCTGTGCATGTCAGCTATTTAGAGTGGTCTCTGTTCCTTGAAACCAAGTGTTACTCACTGACGAAGGTCAAGGTGGTACCGAGAGTGCCTCCTTCACCCCACTCTACTCCCACTGTCAGCTCTTCCCATCGGCTCTCTTCAGCCATTTCTGCTACATTTCCTGAGGTAATGAAAATTCCTCTTCTTTCCAAAAGCAGGTTTTCCTGGTAGAATAACTCGTATGTGTTTACTTTTCCAATAAGGTACTTAAAGAGTTTAACCTGCATTAGTTCAGCCCCTTTACCCACAGATGTATATACCCTCTCCTTGAAAAAATAGCTTGACATAAGGCAGAGAATGGTTCTGTTTATTTTTATTTTTGTGGTAGGCTGCAGTGCAGTGATACTGTTTAAAACATTTTTTTATTGTTGCTTTTTGCCAATGAATTATAGAAGTAAGCTAGCAGCAGAGCAATTATTCACCTAATGGAGGAAAGGATATCGAGGGAAGCACTGGGAATATTTTACCATACAGGAGAAGGTTTTTAAAGATTCCTGAATCAGAGAAGTCTCTACAACACTTAAGATTTGAATGTTAGGGGATTATCTTTTGTTAAAAAGTGTAATTTTTTTTTGAGGTGGAGTCTCCCTCTTTTGCCCAGGCTGGAGTGCAGTGGCATGATCTTGGCTCACTGTAACCTCCACCTCTCAAGTTCAAGCAATTCTGCTGCCTCAGCCTCCCAAGTAGCTGGGATTACAGGTGTGTGCCACCACACCTGGCTAATTTTTGTATTTGTAGTAGAGACAGGGTTTCACCGTGTTGGCCAGGCTGATCTCGAACTCCCAACCTCAAGTGATCCACCCATCCATCTCGGCTTCCCAAAGTGCTAGAATTACAGGCAGAAGCCACTGTGCCTGGCCAGAAATGTACATTTCTTCTGAATACCCCCACTACTTTATCAGTTCCCCCAAATACTTGAGTGTACCCTGCCAGGCACTGAAACAACCATAAATAGGCTGCCCCAATTCTTCACTTGTGTCACTTGCAGTGGCACAGGTACAGAGATGACGGCTGTTGCAATATGAGACAGTTATGCTTGGGCACTGGGGAAGCCGGGCACTGCAGGGATTTCTAACTGACTTGGACAGGGGTGCAGGTAGTTACAGAGGCCTTCCTGGAGACAGCTATGTTTGGATGAGTTAAATTTAGTCATCTGAATGCTCAGTGAGAAGGAGGGCACGAGGGGGCGGTGGGGATTACAAGTGTTCTAAGCAGAGGGAACACCAAGAGTGAAGGAGTAGAGAGTAGTATAGTCCACATAGAGCTTAGGGATGGGGAAGCCAGAGGTCAGCAGAGCTAAGCAGAAGGATCCCTAGGCTGTGCAAGGAGCTTGAACTTGACCCTGGGGGCAGTGGGAATCACTGAGAACTTTAAGCCGGACATAGAATTTGAGAAATATCATTCTGACTATATTATAAATAAGGGATGAGAAAGAACAAGACTGGAATTAAGGAGAAAGGTAAACAGGCTACTAGAATAATCTAGGCAGGAGGGATTCTGAGCTGCTCTAGGGGACGGGCAGTGGGGTAAAGAGATATGGATGGAAGACAGAGCTGAGCTTCTCTACCTTGAGAGTCAAGGAAGAGGATGACTGGGAAGGGACACGTGGATTTGTAAGCTGGGTGGTAGACTACTTAGCTCCTATTCCACTCCAAAGTTAAAACGTTAACTTTCCATGGCATATAGTTTACCGACAACAATAATAGAGAATCAACAAATTATGTCAGACTGGCTTCAGTGTAACTTTATGCCAGGAGGATTCTGTTTTGTCTTTGTTGTTGTTGGTTTTTCATTTGAAACTTACATTCCTGTTCGAAAACTGAAAAAACAGAGAGACTTTAAATATATGCCTCCAGAATACAGTTAAAATGTCCACGTCGAGCTCTTTGAATTGTCAAAATTCCAAACAGAGTAATATTTGTCACGATATTTTCATGGAACAAAGTATTTTAAATGAGTGGGTTTTCTAGCTTCCTGAAGATTCAGTCTCGAAGTCTTTGACACTGTCCATCAAATCTGCCACAGTTCAGTGATCCTCCTCTAAATGCTGTTGAATTTCAGGGTGGTTATCCGCTGTGGTGACAGAGATCCGAACTGCTCATTGTTACAAAAGGGTAATCACTTCTCAGAGAAACTATTTAAAAAGATGAGCATAACTGTTTTTTAAAAAGCAAACCACTCAATATTACCTTAATTCCACTTTGACTCCACTGTCCACGTAAATTAGAGCCAACTCAAGGATGCCAAGGAAATCCCGAAGACCTGGATGGAACCATGTTCCTGCTGCCCTTTTTAAATAGCCTGTGCCCATCAGTGATAGACTGGATAAAGAAAATGCGGTACATACACTATAGAATACTATGCAGTCGTAAAAAGGAATGACATCATGTCCTTTGCAGGGACATGAATGAAGCTAGAAGCCATTATCCTTAGCAAACTAACACAGGAACGGCAAACCAAACACCGCATGCTCTAACTCAAAAGTGGGAGCTGAACAATGAGAACACATGGACACAGGGAGGGGAACATCACACACCAGGGCCTGTCAGGGTGTGGGGTGAGGGGAGGGAAAGCATTAGGACAAATTGCTAATGCATGCTGGGCTTAATACCTAGGTGATGGGTTGATAGTTACAGCAAACCACCATGACACACATTTACCTACGTAACAAACCTGCATGTTCTGCACATGTACTCCAGAACTTAAAATCAAATAAATAGCCTGTGCTTGGGAAGCGAGCTTCACTTTTTTCTGCATTAGTAGCTGTCTTTCAGATTAAAGATGCCAGAAGTATATGCATGGACCAGGAGGGTAGTAGGGTATAAGAAAGCTTTTTGTCTAAAAGCAAAGAGTTGAGAAATACTTTAGAACACTCTGGTTTTCTTGAATTATTCTCTTTCCAAAGAGAGCCAAAGTGTATCCCTTTCAATTCACCACCCCTGCACCCCATAAAAGTTACCTAATTTAAATTTAATTAATTGTTAGAATTCAAGCACTTTTGTTTCAATGCTAGGCAAAATTCCTTCCTTCAACTGCGGCAGAAATGGAATTTAACCAGAATTCACATTCATTTTTGTTTAACTTCAAGAAATTTAGAGGCATACTGAGTTGGGATTTATGGTTTTGCTGCAAAGTCATTTCTTGAAACAAAATGGTCACTTTTGAAATTATATTTTGGATTGTGAAAAACATGTTCTGATTTGGTTCTTAAAACACAGCAACAATGTATGACCATAGATTTTATCGTTAGCTTCTTGACGGACTGTTGAAATGCTGCTATTGGCTGAGAGAAGTTTGCCAAGTTCATGCTGGCTTCGAATAAAATATTCCCATCATGTGCTCAGGGAAAGCAATTAAAACGATGCTGGTTCTTCATGATTCAGAGCCTCTAAAATTCCTACCTAGAACATGCAAACCAAGAACAATTAAAAAAATAAAACATCTGGAAAGGATGTGCTCCTTGAAACTGAAGAGTGATGTGCTTGTCACATGTCTATTCTACTTATTTATATGCCACAAATGTAAACAATTTCTCCAATTAAGTCTTCTCCAGTCTGTCTTAATTTTTGTATTGTTGCATCGACTGAATTCAACTTATCAGTTGCTCAACAAACTGTCAGTTTCTCTTAAAAGATCAAGCCTTAGACATTTCAAAAAAAGAAAAAAATAATCGAAATGCAATTTCCAAACAGAATTCCAGGAGACAAGGTGATACAGGTACAAAAAGACAAGTAAACTGGCCATTACCATAAAGCTAGATGTGAGTAAGGGAAGTCCAGGGTACTGGGACACCCAGGAGGGACGCCATGCTCACATGGGACTGAGGTCGGGGGGCAGCAGGGAAGTTTTCCTGAGGAAAGCCATGACTAACCTGAGTCTTCATCCATTATTCCACTCTAGAATTGTTGGGTTTTTTTAAAGGGGCAGTATTGCTTAGCTCATCCTTAGGGCAAAGAATATAAATAAGAAAAACCAACTTTGCATTTTTTAATAACTATGAAACACCCATAATTTTTAAGACTCATTTTGATATTTTGACAACTTATATAATCAGCCACCTCTTAAAATAAATTAGAAGTCCAAGTATTCCTCTTTGTTACTTTATTTGAAATAATTCCTCCCTTGGAAAAAGATCTTGAATTTATGTATAAATATTTAACAGCAACTATAGTTATTTTCCTGATAGATAGTAAAAAAAAAAAAACCTTAAAGTAATCATATTAATCTATAAACTCTTAATCAGAAATTCCTGGAAACATCTATGTTGATTTTTAATTCTGAATAATAATAGCTTAAGTTACTATAAAAGTTATAATTCAAACGATCTCATAAATATAAAAACTATTTTGTAATCATTGATCAATAGGAATTTAAAAATATTTAAATAAAGTATGAAGAGATTTTACAAAGAATACAATTCATAAAAATAAAAAAACTTTGCAAGCCCTGTAATCTAAGCAAAAATTTAAAAAATATATCCATATACACATATATCGTACTATTCATGGAGTTGCTCAAACTTCTTTTTAACAACACTCATTTTTAATCTTTTGTTACCCCAAAACAAACCTCAGACTATATCTTTCTGTCCTCTAAAACCTTTATAGTGGCCTTGTATTACATACAACATGGCCACGGTACAGCTGCTCTATTTTCAAAGAAGACTGTAAGAAGAGAGATAAACTGGCTTCCTCCTCACTCTTGCTGCTTCTTTATAATGAGCCATTTCATCTGACCTTCGGGGTTTTTAGCACTAAGATGCAGACAGAGAGAGCAATATCCTATCTTGGAAGGCTCTGAATTCCACTATTTCCAGGAAACCAGCAGTTATTTCCCAGCACTGACTTTGAGTGACTCCCAGGAGAGGAAGCAATTATTTGAAACCACACTGTATGGGGATTTGTAAATGAATTATTTTGTTCAAACAGAGTTTAGCTTCCTTCAATTTAAATAGGCTTAGAAATACCAGTATCTTTTAAAACAATAATTATTTTATTTTATTTTATCATAAAGTTTAATTATGGTTCAGAAAAAATTGAGAGAATAACTTTCTCTGAAAAAATATATTGACTCTGTATAGACTGCAGTTATTGGGGGGAGGGGCTGGTAGGTTAAATTACCCTATTTTCTATTCTGAAAATGAAATTAATAGAAAGTCCCGTTTCCAGTCTGAGTATAAAGATACATGTGCCCAAAATGACTGAGAATAAATACAACAGGAAATGCAAAAGCCATAAAGCTAAGGGCATGCAAGAGAAAATCTCAGAAATACCCAAAGTGGCAACAAGGAACGTTTGGCTGGAATCTGAAGTTCTTTCAGTCATCTTTGTCTTTTGCTCCATGTTTCAGGATGCGGGTGAACTCGATGTAATGAAGTTCCCCTTTTTGTCAATAGGTGCTTCTCTGTACAGCTCATCTACTTCCTCATCGGTAAACTGATCCCCCATGGTTGTCAGCAGCTCTCTCAGGTAATCTTCCTGAATGGTGCCAGTTGCTTCTTCATCAAAGCAAGCAAAAGCATTTCTGATGACATCTTCAGGATCTGTGCCATTTAACTTCTCACCAAACATGGTGAGGAACATGGTGAAATTGATGGGGCCTGGAGCCTCATTCATCATGGCATTCAGATACTCATCAGTTGGATTCTTCCCCAATGAAGCAAGCATATCATGCAAATCTTCCTTGTCAGTGAAACCATCTCTGTTCTGATCAATCATGTTGAAGGCCTCTTTGAACTCCTGAATCTGTGATTGGTCAAACATAGCAAACACGTTGGATGTTGCGCACTGAGGGCGCTTCTTGGTGGTCTTGGTCTTTGCTCTTTTGCTTGACGTGGTGGTTAAATCCCGGCACAGTTACAAGGATCCAAGCACTTCAGTGAGCCCTTCGCTGCAGCTATCACCACCCTGCTACCCAGAGAGCCGCTAAACACCTAAAACAATAATTCTTATTTAACTTAAATACTATAAAGAATGAGATTTCAGTTTTAAGGCTTTGAATCTATTTATTGGCTGGGTGCAGTAGCTCACACCTGTAATCCCAGCACATTGGGAGGCCAAGACGGGAGGGTCACTTGAGGTCAGGAGTTCGAGATCAACACGGCAAAACCCATCTCTACCAACAATACAAAAATTAGCTGGGCATGGTGGCATGTGCCTGTAGTCCCAGCAATTCAAGAGGCTGGGGCAGTAGAAACGCTTGAACCCAGAAGGCAGAGGCTGCAGTGAGTCGAGACTGTGCCACTGCACCCCAGCCTGGGCAACAGAGAGAGACTCTGTCTCAAAAAAAAAACCACAACTATTACTCACACTTGTATCTAATCTGCCTTCTGCCAACTAACTGCAGCAACTTGCCTGGGTTTCCAGACCACCCGTCTGTGATATGGCTGCAGCCTGCCTTTCTAGCCTTGCACTGCGCTATTCTCCAATGAGTACTGTAGCCCAGTTTGTCCTACCACCCTTAGCACACAAGCCTTCTTGGCCACACAAAGGTGACAAAGTATTGACTGAACTGCGTGTATCCAGCTGCCCCCACCTTGTCCCGTTGCCCTCTCCCTCTGTCCCACCTGGCAGGCCGTCTGAGCTACTGCAGGGAGATAAAAAGAAGGTTCTTTCTTGCCCTCTCTGTCAGCCCTTGAGCTTTCCTTCTGACTTAAAGCAGCAGCAGAGAGGAAAAAAGCTTAGAAAATTAAAGCTAAGAAACCAAGCTGATTTATGTAACACAGGGTAGGAGGCAGGGAAAAGCCAGCAGGCTGAAGAAAGAGAAACTCCCACACACCCACCTGCCAAGAGAAGCGGGGAGGAGAGATAAGGGGGTGTTGGGAAGTGCTGGTGTGGAATACAAATGGGGTCTCCTTCAAGAGATATTAGGTTGGTGCAAAAGCAATCATGGTTTTTGCTATTGCTTTTAATGGCAAAACAGCAATTACCTTTGCACCAACCTAATACAAGGGAAGGGCGAAGTTCCTTTTCAATGGACTTTTGGCAGCTTCTTTGAAAACGTCCCTCTGGGCCGGACGTGGTGACTTACACCTGTAATCCCAGCACTTTGGGAAACTGAGGCGGGTGGATCACTTGAGGTCAGGAGTTCAAGACCAGCCTGGCCAACATGGTGAAGCCCTGTCTTTACTAAAAATACAAAAATTAGCCAGGTGTGGTGGTGGGTGTATGTAATCCCAGCTACTCGGGAGGCTGAGGCAGGAGAATCACTTGAACCAGGGACTTCTATTAATTATTTTTGCTTTGTTCTCAAAAGCCACCTCAACACAGTGTACCGAGCCCTGCTGGGTCCATTCCTCCCTATCTCCTCAGCCGTCTTCTGCTTCCTCCTCCTCTACTTGAGCTGCCCTGGGCTCCTTCAACTTCCTCAGAACGCTAAGCCTCTGACTGTCCCAGGCTTTCTGCACAGGTGTTTCTTCTTCCTGGAAAGTTACTCTTTTTCCTCTTTGCCTGGATAGCTCCCAATCACCCCTGACACTGCCTCAAGCTAAATTAGGCCACCCTGTTCTCACAGCGCTCTTTATTTTTATGTCACTTAAAAAAAATCCTAATTAGTCAACTACTTGGATGACGATAGATTTTATTCCTTGTTATGGATTGAACTGTGTCCTCCAGAAAGATAAGCTGACGTCCTAAAACCTGGTACCTTTTTAGGTGACCTTACTGGGAAACAGGGTGTTTGTTTGCAGGCGTTATCAAGTTAAGACACTAATACAGTAAGACTGGCGTCCTTATAAGAAGAGAAAAATGCCATGTGAGACACACGAAGAACACCATGTGATGACAGAGATCACAGTGACACAGCTGCAAGCCAAGTAATGTCAAAGACTGATGGCTACGACCAGAAGCTAGAAGAGGCAAGGAAGGACCCTCCCCTGCAGGTTTCAGCAGGAGTATAGACAGTTTAGCTGCCACCTTGATTTTGGACTTCCAGACTGTAAGACAATCTATTTGCTTTTTTAAGCTACCCAGTTGGTGGTACCTTTTAATGGCAACCCTATGAAATTAATATATTCCTTTAGACCATACGGCTCTGGAAATCAAGGTCTATATTTATTCATCTGTCATATCCCCAGTGTTTTCTCAGTGACTGAAACACGGATAGGAGTAAACATTTGTCCAATGAATGAATTAGGGAGTGAATGATTCATATTTGGTTTGTAGTCAACTAAAACCCTCATGTCCTTTTTCTCAAACATTTTTATATAGCGTGGTCCTCTTGGTTCCATTTGGTTTCATTGGTTATTTTGAAACCTAAATTCAGCATTTTAAGTTTCATATTGTTTGAGGTCATGTTATAATACAAGTCTGTCTATCATGCATTAAGTACCCTACCTACCTGTGTGTCACTGCAAATTTGAAAATCAGGTCTTATATGTTAATCCAAATAACTGATTTTTAAAAAGTTAAACCTCACAGAGCCGAGGACAAAGTACCATGGCATGCCACCAAGGTGTCCCTTCGGCTGATATTCATCCATTGATCAATATCCTGGATATATCATGCAACCACCTAGAAGTCCACATTTCTTTCCAACTTATCCCAAGGTTATCACAATATGTTAAGTAGAAATCCACATTTATCTCTAACTTATACCAAAGTTATCACAATATGGTAAGTGCTTTGCTGAAATCCTAATGTATTATATTCATACTTTCCAAATTCACCAGTGTAATAACCATGGAGAAAGAGGGCATGTAGTTCGTTAGATGTAACGTGTTCTTACCGAAATCATGATGCTTTCTGTAGATAAGCTACTTCTTTTCCAACTAGATACCACACACAGCTAAAATTTTGCTGGTGGATGATCTTCAGCTCCCTGATCCATGGTTTTCAGAATCTACACTGGCTTTTGGTTTGAAAACAGGGTAACTGCCTCTTTCCTTTCTTTTTCTCTCTTTCCCGTACTTCAGGGCACCTCCAAGATGATCTCTGCTCACTCCACACACACATCTAAAAATTCCTCCAACATCATGAGATGTAATTCATCCAGACCTGAAATTGTGAAGTTTTTTTTTTTTTTTTTTGAGATGGAATTTCACTCGTTACCCAGGCTGGAGTGCAATGATGCGATCTTGGCTCACCATAACCTCTGCCTCCCAGGTTCAAGCAATTCTCCTGCCTCAGCCTCCCAAGTAGCTGCGACCACAGGTGCGAGGCACCACCCAGCTAATTTTATATTTTTAGAAGAGATGGGGTTTCTCCATGTTGGTCAGGCTGGTCTTGAACTCCTGACCTCAGATGATCTGCCCGCCTCGGCCTCCCAAAGTACCATGATTACAGGCATAAGCCATCCCGCCCAGACCATAAACTAGTTTTAACAGTGAGGTTCTCTCTCACTAACTCAGGCTTCAGGTTCCCTTTCAGTCATTTTTCTTGTCCTTCTAGCCAGGTGGCCATTCTTCTTGTAAAGACAAAAGCAAAACAGAGATTTAGGAGCTCTGCCTTTTCTGTGATCTGCTTCTACCACACCAGGCTTCTCCTTTCTTTATCACCTTCCTATTTCACAAGCTGCCAATCAAACATTTCTTTGCCATTTTTCACAAACCCATACTTCTTACTTTATTCTTTCACCTTTTAAATCTGAACTCTTAAAATGAATTCCCATGGCAACTACAGTGAAACCTTCTGGTATCCGCCCCTCTTGTTCCTAACTCTGAGCATTCGTTATTAGATTAGGATTTTGATTGCATTTGTCTTCTCTTCTTTCCAAACGGTATCACTTTTTAGGGTTACGGTCCATAGAATTATCTTCATATTTTCTCTGAGTATTTAGAAATCTGCTTTTTAAATGTCTAGGGCATAGAGATTAAGTCCACTAGCTAGTCATGAGGCAATGTTCTAAGGTATATGCAAATTATTTCCCCCTTATCAAAAGACAAACATTTTGTGCATATTACCAAAAAGTATAGTTTGTGTAAATTTTTTGAACTTCCCAAACTCTCAGTACTCAGCCTCCCTATTTCATTTATCTATGTCAACAAAGACCGAGTTTGTTTAAGAATCTTTCACAGGAAGATTTCAACAAATCCTGCTTGCAGGAATGTCATGGTTTTCAAGCAACAAAGCAATATTTCATCATCTACCTCCGTTAGCACCATCCAGTTGCTTAATGTACCCTGAGTGCAAACTCATACACAGCCAATCACTGTCGAGGCATGCAGGATTCTGCCATGATAATTTAAAGGTAACCAGTTCATTGTGAAATTAAAACTCTAGCAAACAAATCTTCCTGTATTATCAGCTGCACCTCCCTCAGGATTCGCCACTCCTACGGTTCGAACACCCAAACCTGTATTTGTATAGTGTCCTTTTTCTAGGACATCTTTCTGTGAATGCAAAGATAACCTGTTGAGAAATAAAAAAAAAATGCAACAAATACTAATAATTGCAACCATGATTTTTTTTTATTTCTGATTCTAAAGCTTGTTTCTTATTGCATATATTTAAGGTCTACATCATGATGTTTTAATATACTTATACACAGTGAAATGATTATGACAGGCAAGCAAATTAGCATACCCATCTGATCAGTTACCCCCTTTTTAACAAATAAGACTTCTAAACACTCTATTTTCTTCAAGTAGAGAAATACTCATAATGAAGATATGCCTTCTAATGAGGGAGAACAAGAGCCCAGCATCTCTAAGAAACCCAGAAAGAAACCACATTATTCAACTTAAGAAGTCAAGGTAAACTTCTCTGGTGGACTGAAAGTATGCTTTTAATAGACAGAATGTAATGGAGAGAATGGGAGAAACATGTGGAAAAATGGTTTTGTGTTAGATCACAACTTTGTCTAGATGCAGGGAGAGAGCTGAGCTCTGAGTAATCCGTGACTCTTGTCAAAATCAATATATATATATTTTTGACATGGAGTCTCCCCGTGTCACCCAGGCTGGAGTGCAATGGCACAATCTCGTCTCACTGCAACCTCCGCCTCCCAGGTTCAAGCAATTCTCCTTCAGCCTCCTGCATAGCTAGGATTACAGCCACATGCCACCATGCTTGGCTAATCTTTTGTATCTTTAGCAGAGACGGGGTTCCACTATATTACCCAGGCTGGTTTCAAACTCCTGACCTCATGATCTGCCCACCTCAGCCTCCCAAAGTGTTGGGATTACAGGCGTGAACCACTGCACCCAGCCTACTTTTAATTCTTTAAGGAATCTCCACACTGTTTTCCGTAGTAGTTGTACTAGTTTACATTCCCAATAACAATGTAAAAGTGTTCCCGTTTCACTGTATCAATGCCAACATCTATTCTTTTTTGATTTCTTGATTATGGCCATTCTTGCAGGAGTGAGGTGGTGTCACATTATGGTTTTGATTTGCATTTCCCTGACAATTAGTGATGTTGAACATTTGTCCATATGCTTCTTGGCCATTACTTTATCTTCTTTTGAGAATTCATGCCCTTATCCTACTTTTTGATCACTTGTTTTTTTCTTGATGATTTGTTTGCGTTCGTTGTAAATTCTGGATATTAGTCCTTTGTCAGATGTATAGACTGTGAAGATTTTCTCCCATTCTGTGAGTTTTCTGTTAATTCTTCTGATTATTTCTTTTGCTGTGGAGAAGATTTTTAGTTTAATTAAGTCCACCTAGTTATCTTTGTTTTTGCTGCATTTGCGTTTGGCTTCTTGGTCATGAAGTCTTTGCCTAAGCCAATGTCTAGAAGGGTTTTTCCAATGTTACCTTTTAGAATTTTTATAGTTTCAGGTCTTAGATTTAAGTCTTGGATCCATCTTAAGTTGACTTTTGTATAAGGTGAGAGATTAGGATCCAGCTTCATTCTTCTACATGTGGCTAGCCAATTACGGCAGCACCATTTGTTGAAAAGGGTGTTCTTTCCCCACTTTGTTTGCTTGCCTTGTTGAAGATCAGTTGGCTGTCAGAATTTGGGCTTATTTCTGGGTTCTTCATTCTGTTCCACTGGTCTGTGTGCTATTTTTATACCAGTACCATGCTACTTTGGTGACTATGGCCTTATAGTCTAGTCTGAAATTGGGTAATGTGATGCCTCCAGATGTGTTCTTTCTGCTTCGTCTTGCTTTGGCTATGTGGGCTCTTTTTGGTTCTATTAGGATTGTTTTTTCTAGTTCTGTGAAGAATGGTGGTGGCATTTTGATGGGAGTTGCACTGAATTTCATTACTTCCAGTTGTATGGTCATTTTTTCTTTTTCTTTCTTTTTTTTTTTTTACTTTAAGTTCCAGGATACACGTGCAGAATATGAAGGTTTGTTACACAGGAATACATGTGCCATGGTGGTTTGCTGCACCTCTCAACCTGTCATCTAGGTTTTTATTTTTATTTTTGAGACAGGGTCTCCCTCTGTCACCCCGGCTAGAGTACAGTGGTGTGATCATGGGTCACTGCAGCCTTGACTTCTTGGTCTCAAGCAATCCTCCCACTTCAGCCTCCCGAGTAGCTGGGACTAAAGAAGTAACCTCTATGCCCAGCTATTATTTTTATTTTCTTCGTAGAGGTAGGGTCTCACTGTGTTGCACAGGCTGGTCCCATACTCGTAGGCTCAAGCGAACCTCGTATCTCAGCTTCCCAAAGTGTTGCGATTACAGGCATGAGCCACTGTAACCAGCTAAGCCCCTTTTAAAAAAATATACTTCCTAGAAGTCACAAAAGATGTCTTCCCTCACTTGCTTTTAGCTAGAATTTGACCCTAGTATGCTTCAGGGGAGACACAGGACCTAGTCTTTATTTCAGGTGCTCTTGTAGATGCCCAGCTAAAAACTGGGAACAACCAGCATCCTCTATTATATCGTCTGAGAAAATGTGATAAAATATAGTAAGAATCCTCCCCAGTCTCTGTCCTTGGCTGCTTATCAGGGTGGTACAAACAAGTGCACAATCTACTCAAGCCCAGGATGCAGGTTCAGCCCTGCTCCTTGTGGTCACTAAGGCCAAGTTGGTTTGGCTGTGCCCCCACCCAAATCTCATCTTGAATTGCAGCTCCCATAATTCCCACGTCTTGTGGGAAGGACCCGGTGGGAGACAATTGAATCGTGGGACAGTTTCCCCCATACTGTTCTCATGGTAGTGAATAAGTCTCATGAGATCTGATGGTTTTATAAGGGGAAATCCCTTTTGCTTGGTTCTGATTCTGTCTTTTCTGCCACCATGTAAGACATGCCTTTTACATTTTGCCATGATTGTGAGGCCTCCCTAGCCACATGGAACTGTGAGTCCATTAAACCTCTTTTTAAAAATAAATTATCCAATCTTGGGTATTTATTTATCAGCAGCATAAAAATGAACTAATACACAACTATAGCCTGGGTCATTTCCTTTCTCTTACCTAGGAGGTTGTGTTACCAGATAGCACTATAGTCATTAAGGACACAGTCTCAGTAAGATTCTGTAGCTTCTGTTAAAAATAACTTTCCAAACACAATTTCTTTAAGCATTGGCCACTGGGTAACAGCTCTCTGTGGAAGTGGCTTGACAGAAAACTTTACACAGGGAAACAAGGGCATTAAGAAACTAGCTTCCACATTTGGGTTTGATTTCTTCCTTTTACAGCCCACTGCATGCTAGCAAGGCATCATTCTGGGCATGGACACAGAGCTGGGTTTTCATCAAGGCTTTGGCTTGTGAGAGTTCCTCCTTAGCCAAGCATATCCCAGGACCCCATGCTAATGAGAGGCTTGCTGCCAGAAAGCTGAAGAGGCCACAGCCCAGTACCACATCTCCCTGCAAGTAGCCCCCGTCTCTGGGGTTACTGGCTCCTTCCACAGTTGTCTTCACAGGGTGGTCTGATTCACGCATGGGATCCAGACACCTGATGGATGGCAGGCAGGGATGAGTGTGGATGAAATAGCAGAACTCCCTCAGTGTAATTCCTCAACCAAGAAGTTTACAGAAATTAATGAGACAGAGACAGTGTGCCTAGAATTAAGTATCAAGGAACTGTCAGAATCCTGCCAAATTAATCTGATGTAAATTCTTACAATCCTACACTCTATCCTCTTGCCATCACTGCAAAGAACCAACACAGGCCATTTACAAGCTTTTTTGTCTGTGGAGAAAAGACAAAGTATACCAAACATTGCCTAAGCTCTACAAGTATTTCCCTTCATTTTTTTCTGAAATATAAACATTTCTTTGACCTCCCTCTATGAAAATATAGAACTTCATATTTTAAATATATTCTTTTTAGAAGGCAACTATCCTAAAATGGCTCAAGGACTATAAAAAAAATAGCACAAGTAAATGTAGTTACCTTACATATATTAGCCTATATAATATCAACAATATAATATCAGCAAGAGTAACTAACATTGTGGTATTGTATGTTTTGTTTCTAAATGAAATAACATCTGAAAAATACTAAGCCTGAAACAGGCTTTAAAAAAGTCATTTCGGTAACATATATGCTAGCTGTACATTAAAAATCTAAATAACTTTAAAACAATTAACAGAACTGATTTGCTTTTAAGATACTTAAATATCTTTCTTCTTCAGTATTGATTTGTGTGGTCATAAATCAATGCTGGACTACAAAACAAACACACTATTTAAAACTATCCTCTGCTTAAGCTCATCTCTACTTAGAGATACCCTTTTACTCCTCTCAAGGTCCTTCTCATATCCCATCTCCCCTGTAAAACTTTTTTGAAATGAAAGTAAATTTCTGTTTGGAAAAGTACTTTTTTTTTTTTTTTAAAGACACAGTCTTATTCTGTTGCCTAGGCTGGAATGCAGTGGTGCCATCTTGGCTCACTGCAACCTCCACCTTCTGGGTTTAAGTAATTTTTGTGCCTCAGACTCCCAAGTGGCTGGGATTACAGACGTGTGTCACCACACTTGGCTAATTTTTGTATTTTTAGCAGGGATGGCATTCCACCATATTGGCCAGGCTGGTCTTGAACTTCCAACCTTGGGTGATCGCTCGCTTTGGCCTCCCAAAGTGCTGAGATTACAGTCATGAGCCACAACACTCAGCCATAATATTTTTTATAAAAGGGTGTATGTGTGTGTGTGTGTGCATGTGTGTATGTGTGTGTGTGTGTGATCTACCTATAAAATCATATACATAAACATTCTCATGAACTCCTATGCTTCAGATAACCATTTTAAAATATATTTTGCTGGAACATATGCCACAATAGAAAAGTTTCTCCCTTTAATAATTCTTTCCAAAAACATGGAAGGTTTTAAAGCATTTAAGATTTAAAATGCTTTTATCACTTATTGCAGTCTCAAAATGTCCCAAATTCTATAATCTGTATCAAACAGCATCCAAAACTAAGTATAATACAGCTTTAACATATGTTTCACTCTGATCATCACTATTTGTTTCTCACAGAAAACTCTTCTTTGCCCAACTTATTGTCAGAGAATAAGATATTTCAATCAACCAGATAGGTTATTGGTAGACAACAAAATTGAATCCATTCCCAGGGTTCACAGAAGCATGGTGCTCTCCTTGGATTATTCTAGAAAGTTTTATGGAGGAGAGATCATAAAGAGTATTTTAGGCAATCAGAAAACTCTGCTTGGCAAGATGAATGTGAATATTTAGGAACCTGGCCACCTTTATTCAGAAGCCCCAGAGAAACTTTCATCCTCTTTCTGTAAGTGACCCTAAAGTAAACGAAGGAGATGATGATATGGCACGGAGAAAAGTTACAGAAACAGTGTGAAGGGTTTGAAGCAAAGACTAGGGAGCCACAGGCAACGAGAAACAAGCACCTAAGTATTCAGCAAGGTCATAGTAAGAAGAACCCAAAACTCCACAGCCTCAGTAAGGCTGACCTGGAGGGACAGGGCTGGAGGGAACAGGATTCAGATACAGGAAGCTCACAATTAGCCTCGGAAGAGAAAACAGCGGTAGAAATATGACATTCTCATTACTATTGCTTAAAAAGAATTCAGTCATCAATTTACAATTTCAGAAGAGTTCTGGTAAGTTCCTGAAATGAGACATGCTCCTAAAATATACTACCATCGCTATGACTTACTTCTGGCACTACTACTGAGAGCTAACATTTATCAAGGGCATACTAGGTTTTAGGAATGAGGCTAAGTGTGTTACATATATTAACCTAACTGAATTACCTATCAACCCTGTGAGGTAAGTGCTTTTATTAGTTCTAGACTATAGGTGAGAAAACCAATGCTTAAAGAGGTTACCTACTATCTAGTTGTTACAGACTAAATGCTTGTGCTCCCTCAAAATTTCTATGAAGTTCTGGCTCACAATGTGATAGTATTTGCAGGCAGGGCCTTTGGAAGGTATTAGGGCTAGATGAGATCATGCGGGTGGGACACCCACGATGGAATTAGTGTCATCATAAAAAGAGAAAGAGTTTGGGGCTGGTGTTCTCTTTCCACCAAGTGAGGACACAGGGAGAAGGCTGCCATCTGCAAGCCAGGAAGAGAGCCCTCCCCAGAAGTCAACCATGCTGGCACCACAATCTCAACTCCAAGCCTCCAGAACTGAGAAAAATAAATGTCTGTTGTTTAAGCCCCCAGTCTATCGTATTTTATTATGACAGCCCAAGCAGACTAAGATGCTAGCACAGATCAATGTCAGGACAATGTCAGACCAAATCAAGTCTGTCTGACTTTCCATCAAAGAATATAATATGCATTAGTGTTTCAGAAGCAATGTAATGAAGTTTTACAATTTTAAAAAATCTTTTGTTTGTTTTTTGCTAATGGTTTTGTTTTGCTGTGGCCACTGAAGTTTTTGATTAATTCATACCATCCAAAGAGACAAGCATGACGTTTACATTTTTCCAGAGCTCAAAATTTCCCATGGTGAACACTAGCCTCAGGAAACAGAGCACTCTGCTGAGCAGAGTGTTAACTGCCACATCCCAGAAAGTGAAGCACAGGCAGTTCCCTACCAATAAATAGTCCAGTTATGAAGTACACATTCTAAACTGAGATGAAACACTATTCCAGAATGTGCCTTAAGGAAAGAAACTTGTCACCACAGCTTGGTTAAAAGCCAATGTTAGCTGATGATTACATCATCTAGCTTAATATAGCACACTGAAGAGAAACTCAGAATTGATGGAGTTGCAGGATATCATTTCCTTTACTTTTGGATGTTGTGCAAAAAAAAGAAAGAAAGAAAAGAAAAATGAATAAATATTTGAGACTATCATATAGGAAGAAAAAGTAATTCAAAGGAAAGGCCATTTTTAAGCAAGGCTGTTCTACCCTAGACTTTGATATATAAAAATAAAATTAATAATAGAGACTATTCATTGTTCTCCTATTATATCTTGGGCTCCTGACATACCTTACTTTATTTAAGCCTCACAACCACCCTAAGATAAATGTCCTGTCTTAGGCTGATGGAACTAAGGCTCAGAGATGTTACGTAACTTCTCAGAATCACAGCTAGATTTGAACCTAAGGTCTGTGTAGCTGCAAACTCCATGCCCTCTCTATGCCACATAACCCAGAAGTGGTGAGAAACACAGAATGCTAGCAGTTCCCAGGCTCTCAGCAGCCCCCTAACACCCAGCTGATGAAAGAAAATTTGAAGGTCATCAAGATGTTACCAAAAATATATTTGAAATACTTCAGAATTTTAAAACTTCATCTCTAACAGATTCTAACTTTTCAAATCCATGAACTATTACTGCCCTAAAACTGAAAATGTAATAGTTATTAAATGTAAGCAATAGAGAAAAATCAATGTTTAAGGACAAAGGAAGATACTAGATAAGAATCAGGACTTAAGTCTGTATTAAAAACGCCAACATACATTAAAACTCATCCTCTAGCTAGAAAAATCTCCAGTGATTTAATACAAGAAGGTTATCTACAATAAGAAGCTGAAGATTTTCATGGCCTTCACTGGAACATATAACATTTTCTAATACACTTGTGTGCATTTTACAATTTATCTAGTTCATTTCTAACCCATCTCTTGGCTTCTTGGTTTCTCAATCTTTAATACTCCGGATGCCTTCATACTCCTGAATTCAAAACATATTTCAGAACAAGCAAAGTCTTCTGGCCCTACAAATCATGTCTTTGTGTTTTCATTTTGCCTAGATTTTATTTCAAATAACCTCTGATAAAATCAGGAACCTCTTCTTTCTATTGCCAAGTTTTTGTTTGCTCTCATTTTGTGCCTAGAAATAAATGAGTATAATTAAGTTAAAGTCAACATTATTTTCTTAATCCACACAAGGAACGTGTGTTTAAAGTGCTGCAAATGGAGAGTGAGCAGAGACACTGGATCTATACTTAATACATCACTTGAACTTTTCATATAGAATTCCCACCTTAACTCCTTAACAGCACAAGCCTGCTACTACAACTTTTCTGTCCCTTGTTTTAAAGACTTAGCTCATGGTTCTGTGTATTATATAAACCAAGAGTCAGATTATGGGTAGGTAGATTACACCAAAGCACACACTGCCAAAAACCCACCACTCCACTCAGCGGCCCCATCCTTCAAAACGGTGGCAATCAAGTTAATTCACAGGGACTAAGAAATTAAAAACCATAAGGTATGTCCTCATTACTAATGACTTTGGACAAGTGCCGGGGGGTATTACCATTACGTAATGACTATTTAGATCAAATAAATATTGATTTGGTAAACGTTTCTTAAGTTTAAAGGTTCATCTGATGCAACAAATCTTTTTCCTAGTGTTAGCAACTATAAAGTCCTTCCCCTTTTCCTGGTACCCTCGCATGAAATATATAATTCAGCATAGTAGGTATGACCTTTACCAATATAGCTCTTCCAACATACATACTTATTACATAAAACAATTTCCTACAAGATCAGAAAAGAAATGCTGTTTTACTCTTGGCCCAGACAATTACAGCACCAAATACTGGAAATACTTATATTCTAAACTAACAGAAGATTTTACCTTTCTCATTTCAGTAAAACTTATCACAGGGTCTCCACTGCCTTTATGCTCATTACTGTTATGATTCTAAGACTTAAGGTAGTTATAACTCATAAACTTGAACAAGTGGAATCTGCTTAGAGATGAGGCCTTAATCGAACATTTTCATAAGACATCATTTTTGGCTGAATCAAATGACAGTAAAGCTAGCTTAAGAAATGACTGTGGCATCTAAGAAGCAAGGCAAGGACATTCTACCAAGCAAAATTGAGTTTTTGTCCTACTCAGAGTGGCTGTAAGAGGGAAATCTGGACAACTTAATACATATATATATATATATTTTTAGACAGAGTCTCACTCTATTGCCCAGGCTGGAGTGCAGTGGCATGATATTGGCTCTCTGTACCCTCTGCCTCCCAGGTTCAAGCGATTCTCCTGTCAGCCTCCTGAGTAGCTGGGATTACAGGCACCCACCACCACGCCCAACTAATTTTTGTATTGTTAGTAGAGACGGGGTTTCACCATGTTGATCAGGCTGGTTTCGAACTCCTGACTTCAAATAATCCACCTGCCTCGGCCTCCCAAAGTGCTAGGATTTCAGATGTGAGCCACCACGCCCAGTCGGCAACTTAAATTTTTGTTATTTTAGAATTAGCTTTGAGGGATGGCTGCTATGCATTTCCCCATCTCTTTCTTTCTAGGTATATTTTTGAGAAGGGAAAATATTGCTTTATATGCCACTGTATTCTGACATATTTAAAGAAATCTAAAATAAAAACATGGGTTTTCTGGGCTCATTGTACTTCTATTCTTCCCACAGTGTCAGAGACTCTGCGGGGTTCTCTATAAATGTTGGATCAGTCACTTTTCCCAACTCAAATGTATGTTTTGGGACACATTATATATATATATATATTTAAATTGAGTCCTTTTTGGTTTACCATAGTTCACCACCATCCCTTTTTATTTTGCACTACCTGTTTCATTCATTTCTGTTACTTACCTGGATCTAGGGAATTGCAACCAAATCACTGAGAGACACTGTGAGGTCAAGAAGCCTCACTAATGTGCAGAGGTGTTTTTACTCCAAATAAGGGCTGAGCATATACCCTTGTGGAGAAGAACTAAGACTGTTACGTGTCATTGATATTTACATGCTATCTGCAGTTGAAATATGCCCAGCTTTTTTAAAGAATCCATGCTATTATACACATTAGTGTAGAAGACAACCGATCCTGAGAATAAATAGAACTTGATTGCTACTCTTTAGAGGTAGGAATGTTGAGTGGGGTGGCAGGTTTTTGGTAATATGTGCATTGCTGTAATCTATCTACCTGTAACTTATGCTGAGAATAAACGGAACTTTCCCTCTTAGAGCTGCTGTAAGTTGGACAAAAAGTCAGTTTTGCTTGGTAGAATGTCCTTGCCTTGCTTCTTAGATTCCACAGTCTAGCTTCACTATCATTTGATTCAGACAAAATGATGTCTTATAAAAATGATCAATTAAGGCCTCACCTCAGCAGATTCTACTTGTTCAAATTTATGAATCACAACTATCTTCAGTCTTAGAATCATAACAGTAATGAGCATAAAGGCAGTGGAGACCCTGTGATAAGTTTTACTGAAATGAGAAAGATAAAATATTCTCTTTTAAAATAAATGGAACTTTTTCTATCTTTTAAAATCACAGAACTATAACCAGGCAAGGTTTCAAATTTCTTTTTGTGTGAATAGAGGTAAAAGTGGCTGATTTTGTTTTTTGTTTTAGTTTACAGCAAACTTGTAATTATAAAAACACTTTAGGCCGGGCACGGTGGCTCAACACTTTGGGAGGCAAAGACAGGTGGATCATGAGGTCAGGAGTTCAAGACTAGTCTGGCCAACATGGTGGAACCCGTCTCTACGAAAAATACAAAAATTAGCCGGGTGTGGTGGTGGGTGCCTGTAATCCCAGCGACTCTACGAAAAATACAAAAATTAGCCGGGTGTGGTGGTGGGTGCCTGTAATCCCAGCGACTGGGGAGGCTGAGACAGGGAACTGCTTGAAACCAGGAGGTGGAGGTTGCAGTGAGCCAAGATCACACCACTGCTCTCCATCTCCAAAAAAATAAAAAAAGCAAAAAACTTTAAAATCTTTTAGGATGATTACTATATATATTAAAGAAAACCCAGAAAATACCATGTATTGAGGCTATGGAGAAATTGGAATCCTTGTGTCAGCAGTAATATTAAATAGCCATTGCTCTGGGGAACAATATGGCAGCTCCTCAAAAAAATTAAAAACAGAATTAGCATATGATCTGGCAATTCTGCTACTGGGTATACGACCAAAAAAACTGAAAGCAAGTTCTTGAAGAGATATTTGCACATCCATGTTGACAGCAGCACCATTCATGAAAGCAATCGTAAAAGGTATTCTACGAAAAGGTAGAAGCAACCCGAGCGTCTATCATAGATAAATGGGTTAATAAAATGTGCTTTATACATACTGTAAGGCCGCTTGCCTGGCCAGGAGGCCGGACACACCCAGCTGACTCTGCTCCCGGCACCTGACTCTGCTCCCGGCACCTGACTCTGCTCCCGGCACCTGACTCTGCTCCCGGCACCTGACTCTGCTCCCGGCACCTGACTCTGCTCCCGGCACCT
>PVKP010029552.1:0-28885 GCA_004027715.1 Plecturocebus donacophilus
GGCTCTTTGATTTGCTCTTGAACCTGAATCGAAAATGAAAGGAACAGCACGTGAGCGCCCTCTGGAGAACTGGCTATTTTCTTAAAATTTGTTTTGTGGAAATATAGTTTTTCCATTTTGTTCGTCTCAACTTACAGAAACAAATGTTTTCATATGCCGTGAATATGATTTCTCAGACATCAGTGAAATTATTAAAAGGTGAACACACAAAGGAGTAAGACATTAATAGTTTACAACAACGTGAGTTTTCAGAACGTTTAGAAAAACACTGAGGAATTCCAACACTTTCTGATGGTCCATTAAGAAACATTTCAGTTGTGCAGGATTAAATGATGGCTACACCTAAACCAGACCTACTTCATACAGGCCCTGCTGGAAGCCTGCCTCAAAAGAGAAACCTGGTCTGCAGTGACCAGTGGCTATACAAAGGCAGACAATAGCACTGTATCAAGGAAAGTTAGGAACCATGATGCAAAGGATATGGTAGAGAGGGATCTGTGAGCCATTTGTGGCTGCTTGCATCTGCAATGTGCCTCTCCACTCCAGCTCCACATCAGAGGGGGAGATTTAAATACACACAAAACAAAAGAAAAACACAACACACACACAATTGATGTTTAGGTCTTACCCCCATGCTTGGATTAGCAGTGTGAGCCTCTAAACTGATTTTAAAAATAAGTGTTGGCCGGGTGTGGTGGCCCAGCACTTTGGGAGGCTGAGGTGGGTGGATCACGTGAGCTCAAGAGTTCAAGACAAGCCTGGCCAACATGGTGAAACCCCCGTCTCTACTAAAAATACAAAAATACAAAAATTATCTGGGTGTGGTGGTAGGTACCTGTAATCCCAGCTACTCGGGAGGCTGAGGTGGGAGAATCACTTGAATCTGGCAGGCAGAGGTTGCAGTGAGCCGAGATTGCACCACTGCACTCCAGCGGGTGTGCACACTGGGCAACAGAGCAAGACCTTGTCTGAAAAAAATAAAAAAAAAAAAACTTGCACAAGGTGCTAATGCTTAACAAAAACACATGGGGATGAGACAAAGCAGCTTCTAGTTGACCTTTTCTTTTTGAGATGGAGTTTCACTCATCACCCAGGCTGGAGTGCAATGGTGCAATCTCTGCTCACTGCAACCTCTGCCTCCTGGGTTCAAGTGATTCTCCTGTCTCAGCCTCCTGAGTAGCTGGGATTACAGGCACCTGCCACCATGCCCAGCTAATTTTTGTATTTTCCTTTTTTTTTTTTTTTTGAGACGGAGTCTCGCCCTGTTGCCCAAGCTGGAGTGCAATGGCATGATCTCAGCTCACTGCAACCTCCGCCACCTGGGTTCAAGTGATTCTCCTGTCTCAGCCGTCTGAGCAGCTGGGATTACAGGCACCTGCCACCACGCCTGGCTAATTTTTGTATTTTTAGTAGAGACAGGGTTTCACCATGCTGGCCAGGCTGGTCTCGAACTCCTGACCTCAGGTGATCTGCCCTCCTCGGCCCCCTAAAGTGCTGAGATTACAGGCGTGAGCCACTGCACCCAGCAATTTTTGTATTTTTAGTAGAGATGGGGTTTTGCCACATTGGCCAGGCTGGTCTCAAACTTCTGGCCTCAAGTGATCTGCCCACCTTGGCCTCCCAAAGTGCTGGGATGACAAACATGAACCACCGTGCCCAGCCTCTAGTTGACATTTTTACCAGCAAAAGGGCAGGATAATGAGTGATGGAGCTATCACAGCCTGGGAGTCTAAAATCAGGTCTCCAACTTGTGCAGTTTGTGATATATTTCCCTAGAGGGTGGGTGGCAAAGAGGTTTTATAAACCAATGCAGAGAATGACATAGCATGGATACATGGTTGCAGCTAGAGGGAGGGCAGCTGAGTGTGCATGGGGACAGGGCTACCATCAAGGTGTAGGAATCACTACTCACCAACTGGATAATGAGGCAGGATGCTTCCATCTGGTTGGCCACTGGAAGCAGCACCATTCCAAGGTCCAGTACAGTAAACTTCTGTAAGGCTGGGAAGTATTGTTCACTCATCCGGGTTTTTTCAACAACTACAATTCCTTGAATATGACTGGACTTGAAAGGAAAAAAGACAGTAAATCATTTTGCAGCCAAATTACTTTTTAGGTTGAGTGCTATCACTTCCTGCCTGGCCTGGCCAATTACTTTAAATAAATGATACCAAGGGATGGAGGGAAGGGGGGTGGTGAAACAAATCAATGTTCAATTTCAGTTTCTTGAATCCAATACCAACATTTCTTTTTTTGTTTGTTTTTGTTTTTTGGTTGTTTTTGAGATGGACTCTCACTCTGTCGCCCAGGCTGGAGTGCAGTGGCGGGATCTCGGCTCACTACAGCCTCTGCCTCCCAGGCTCAAGCGATTCTCCCATCTCAGCCTCCTGAGTAGCTGGGATTACAGACGTGCACCACCATACCCAGCTAATTTTTGTATTTTTAGTAGAGACAGTGTTTCACCATGTTGGCCAAGCTGGTCTCAAACTTCTGACTTCAGGTGATCCACCTGCCTTAGCCTCCCAAAGTGCTGGGATTACAAGTGTTAGCCACAGCGCCGAGCCTAATACTTACATTTCTAACCCGAACAAGCCTCTTTCTGTAGCCATTTCCTGCCACCAAATCAGCTTCGGTGACATAAAGAACGCCACATCTGTTCGACAGATAAAAGTCTGGTGTTAAGCCATCCTCGAAAATGAGCTTAATTTTCCCTTAAAATACAGAGAAGAAAATGAGTTCCGTGATCTTTGGATGAAAAGATGGCAATCAGCAAAAATTTTTTTTTAATGTGTCAGAGGAGGCAAGAGCTGGCAGAGGGCAGCCCACTGACCTTGCATCTCCTGCGCCAGCTGTGACCCGCGCCATTTCTCATTCGCCACAACATGCCCCAAAGGCACATGCACGGGGCCCGTGCCATCAGAGGGGTTCCTTTCCATGGGCAGTCTCTACCTAAGGAGGGAAAAGCCAGGCGGCACTTGAGCAGGCTCTCCTGCACACGGCCCTGCATTCCACTCCAAGCCGGGGCCTCTAGGGCAGGATCCCGTCTGCAGACTGAATTGTCAAAGAACTGTCAAATAAGATTCTCTTTTTAATTACTAATAAGAAAACAGGTCTCAATGAAGGCCAGGGTGGCTGGAGAGGGGGCGTGTGATGGTGGAGGTGGTAATGGCATTGGGTTCTAATAAGGGCAGAGGCACGATCAGAATCCTGGGCTGAGCATGGTAGCTCACGTCTGTAATCCCAACACTGGGCGAGGCTGAGGCGGGAGGATCGCTTGAGTCCAGGAGTTCGAGACCAGCCTGGGCAATACAGCGAAATCCAGTTTGCCAATTATCTGCGGCGAAATAAAATTTCTAAGAACCAGGAGATTCTTGTCCTGGTGTCCGCTTCCTTCATTTTCATCACGTGCCTAGACACCCCAGCTGGATCCGCACCGTGGCTCCTTAGTCTAGTCCTGGGCCCGGACCAAAGCGGCAGGGAACCCACCGACCCAGTCTAGAGTGCACATTACCTGCTGCAGCGCCACTTCCGGGTTCACGCCTTCGGTGCTCGCCCAGTCCTTCATCCAGCCCGCCCTCGGCCAACCGCAGTGCCGGATAGGCTGTGGTGTCAGAAATGAACGCCTATCCTGACCAATAAGAGAACGAATAGGGCGGACTTTCCGCTCTGTCGGGGATTTGAACGGGAACCCGCTGGTTGCCAAGAACGACAGGTGTGGCAGTAACCTTACCTCTGATTGGTCAAGGGCCGAGCTGAGCCAATGGTCGACGTGGTTGCTGCAAAGTTCATTGCAAAGAGAAAGCGTGCTGGGTCGGGCTTGTGGCGGGCTTTTAGGGAGTGGTCCCTGGCAGTAGAGAGAGCTGCTGATGAATCCAGTCCCTGGTCCGGCCTCGTCGCGCCGCAAGGATGCTCCTGGGTTTTCGGAGAGGCCGCAGGAGCCAGTTCGTAAGTAGATGTTCGCCCGCCGCGCTCGGGGCTCTGTGGGACCGGGGGTTAGGGGTAAAGGGTTGGGGCGGGTTTGGGTTTGGCCTGAGATCCAGACAAGGTGGCGGCACAAGAGGAAATGGTTTTCCGTTTAAGAAGCCTTGATTTTTCGTGTTCTAAAGTTGTTTTTTTTTTTTTTTTTTTTTTTAGACAGGGTCTCGCTCTGTCCCCCAGGCTGGAGTGCAGTGGCGCTATCATAGCTCACTGCAGCCTCGAACTCCTGGGCTCAAGCGATCTTCCCACCTCAGCGTCCCTAGTAGCTGGGACTACAGGCGCGCGCCACCACGCCTAATTGTTCAATTTTTTTGTGGCGACAGGGATCTTGCTATGTTGTCCAACATAGCTCCTCAGCCTCCAAAAGTGTTGATATCACACGCGTGAGCTACTACGTCCGCCCTTAACAATATTCTGCCCCAGAGTCGGCCACAATTGAACAGGAATCACTCTGTCTCCCCTGTAGCATTCGTCCCAATGCCTGGAGTTAACTCCTGGCTGACGTACATCTGCTGCATGGCCGCATATAGTCATTCTTCATTCCTCTCTCCGCCACTCACCATGTACACCCCATCAGCAAGTCCCATCCCATCTCCCCACGAAATACATCTGCCAGCTGTTCCCATCTCCCCCCACATACCGGCCTCCAGCATCTACCCGGACCGCTGCGGCAGATTCCACTGGTTTCTCTGCTTTCACTCTCGCCTTTTAACTAGGTTCATCCTCCACATAGCAGCCAAAGGGGTTCTTGTATTTATTTATTATTTAATTTATTTTTAGAGACAGGGTCTTGTCCTGATGCCCTGGCTGGAGTGCAGTGGCTTGATTATAGCTCACTGTGGCTTCAACCTCCTGGGCTCAAGTGATCCTTCTGCCTCAGCCTCCCGAGTAATTGGGACTACAGGTGTGCACCACCATGCCTAGCTATTTTTTATTTTATTATTTGCCTCACATTGCCAAGTCTCAATGCCTGGCTAATCTTTAAAATTCTTCTGTAGAGGCCAGGCAAGGTGGCTCACGCCTGTAATCCAACACTTGGGAGGCTAAGGTGGACGGATCATTTGAGGTCAGGAGTTCAAGATCAGCCTGGCCAACATGGTGAAACCCCATCCTACTAAAAATACAAAAATTAGCAAGCGTGGTGGTGGGTACCTGTAATCCCAGCTACTCAGGAGGTTGAGGTGGGAGAATCGCTTAAACCTGAGAGGCAGAGGTTGTGGTGAGCTGAGATTGTGCCACTTCACGCCAGCCTGGGTAACAAAGCGAGACCCTGTCTCAAAAAAACATAAAAATAATTGTGTGTGTGTGGTTTTTTTTTCAATGGTAGAAATGGGGTCTTGCTATGCTGCCCAGGCTGGTCTTAAACCTTGGCTCAAGCAATCCTCTTACCTTAGACTCCCAGAGTGTTGGGATTACAGTGTGA
This sequence comes from Plecturocebus donacophilus, assembly GCA_004027715.1. Classification (NCBI taxonomy): domain Eukaryota; kingdom Metazoa; phylum Chordata; class Mammalia; order Primates; family Pitheciidae; genus Plecturocebus; species Plecturocebus donacophilus. The sequence goes on from PVKP010029552.1 coordinate 5,402, forward strand.
ACCACTGCACCTGGCCTGAGTTTTCATTCAAAGCAGCAAACATTAATGAGTGCCTGCTGTGTGCTGATACCCACAACTGATTGGCAGCTTATGGCCAAATGCTCTGGAGGATAGACAAGCCCATAAATAATTCTGTACCAAATGGTAAAACAAGAAGTGCTGTTGACATGTGTACCAGAAGGGCAGCGACACCAACAGTTGAGTGGAGAGTTGGCATGGGCCTGGCGGAGAGTAAGGAAGAATTCTGGGTACAGAAGACAGCAAATACCAAGGCCTGAAAAAGAATGAATTATTTGCTGATTGGGAACTGGAAGGCTAGGCTGAGTACTGAAGTACATGGACTCAGCCCAGGAAGAGTAGGGGAAGCAGGAAATGAATCTGAGTCCTTGTGATGGCAGGGACTGCACACTCCCTGGAGCCAGTGGAAGCCCCGCCCCTTGTGAACTGCTGCAGAACCAAGCCTCCTGTTCTAGGGAGCAGGCAGGAGCCCAACCCTCCTGGCGGGCGCTACAGCCACCCAAACTGCAGCTGTGAATCCCAGCCTCCCCGTGCTCTTGGGGGAGTTGGGAACAGGCAGGATCTGTCCTCCCAGATGCAGGTGCAGCTGCAGGGCCTGAGGCTGCAGGCAAGAACCAGGAACAGGTGGGAGCCCTGCCCCTTCCAAGTTGGTGGGTGGGAGCTCTCAGGTGCAGCTGTGGCTGCCCTCCCAGGCACAGGAGCGGAGCGTCTCTGCAGCCTGCACCGTCGGGCACCCCAGGAAGGACAATTCATCCACCCCCCATCCCTGCAGGCTCAGGAGTGTCTGCTTCCACCACCTGGCGTCTCTCCACTCTGGGCACCTGCTCTGATCTTGGAGGGGGATTGGAGCCAAGCCCTGGGGCTGTGAATGGCAGAGGAGGAAGGGAGCAGAGTCCCCAGCAAGGCCCCACCCTCAGGCTAGGGAGGGCCTAAAGGCTGGGGGCTGGGCTGCGAGTCCCCTGGAGTAGAAACTCATGGAGCCTCTTCTGGGCCTGCCAATGGCTGCCCATGGACCAATCAGCATGCACTTCCTCTCCTCTGAGGGCCATAGAAACCCTGGGCTCAGCCAGAACAGGGCAAAGGACAGCCAAAGGACAAAGAGGGCAGACAGATGAGGGGACGGGATGACCAGCTGCAGAGAGGAGAACCTTCTCTGCTGAGAGCTGCAGAGACCACCTGCCAGCAGAGAGGAGCTGCCCTCTCTGCTGAGAGCTTTAGAGACCTGTAGAGACATTGGAATGGCTTTTGCCTATGGAGACCAGTCACCCTCTCCAGGGCCTCCTCTCTGCTGAGGTGAACACTTGAGCTCATGAGACGATCTGCCTACAGAGGCGAGCTACCACTCCTCTGAGCTGTTCTCAGACTAAATAAAACTCTTTTTCACGCTTCAGTTATCTGCGTACCTCATTCATTTTTCCTGGACGCAGGACAAGAACTTGGGCAAAGGCACTGTGGCCACAGAGGTTCTGGCCAGAAAAGTTGACACCCCAGAGGTCCTGTAACACTTGGTAGGAACCAAGTTATATCATCCTGCGTGTGCCGTGCTGGACACGTGCCTGCTGTTGAGAGAGTGGGGCTGCCTCTGAGGGTTTTTATGCCTGGTAGAGACATGATCGGCGAAGGGACCAGAGTTAGGAAATGACTATGATGGTATGAGACATGTTTACTGTGCAATGGGGGATTCACTCTTTCAAAGAAAAACAAGAATAAATCTTAGGCAGTCCTTTTGGAGGATTCTGCAGGACGCCAGCCCCTGGGATTCAAAGGTTAAAACCTTTTCTGGCCAGGCATGGTGATTCTCACCTGTAATCCCAGCACTTTGGGAGGCTGAGGCATGCAGATTGCCTCAGGCAGGAGTTCAAGACCATTCTGGCCAACATGGTGAAACCCTGTCTCTACCAAAATACAAAATTCAGCTAGGCATGGTGGCATATGCCTGTAGTCCTAGCTACTTGGCAGGCTGAGGCACAAGAATAGCTTGAACCCAGGAGGTGGAGGTTGCAGTGAGCCGAGATCGTGCCACAGTGAGCTGCGATCATGCTACTGCACTCCAGCCTGGGGAACAGACAAGATTCTGTCTCTAAAACAAGCAAACAAACACAAACCCTTATTGTGCAGCAGGTGGTGGGGTGGGGGGGCGGGGAGGAAACAGACATGGAGACTGTTGAATCCCTTGACAGATGCAGGGTGGTGGGCACCACTCAGAGAGGTAAACAGAGTGGGGGTATTGGGTAGAGACTGCTTGGAGCATCTGTTCCTGTGGGTAGCTGTGCAAGTGGGAGGTAGGGGCTGTAAGAGATGACTGGAAGGTATGCCTATCCCTCACTCCTGAAAGATGCCCCCATGCTGTGCCAGCCTTGTGTCTCTTGCCAACCACTCCCTAACTTTCCTGGGGCCACTGTCAGTGAGTGCTCCTCACTAGGCCCTGGGATCTCCTCCGTCTGCTCTGAAAGCCCTTCCCGTGGGAATTGGCCCCACCTCCCCCCTACCCTACCCTCGCAGGTGCCTCTGTACTCCAGCAAAACAGAGAACCGTAAGAGCACTGCAACCCAGTGTCTTGCTCCATTCCTTTGTTCATGCTGTTCCCGCTTCCTAGAATGCTGTTCCATAACGTTTCCAAATGTGAGGCCAGTGGGTATCTTTGAAAGCCTAGTCTAAATGCCTGTGTGCTTTTCTCAAAGGAAAGCATTTGAAAGTTCCCCAGCTGGCCCCAGACCTGGAAGAGTGCTTCCCTGCCTGCGCCACCCCAGCACTTTGTGCTAATTACTGGCTCCAAACAGAAAATGGTAGTGTTTTTCTCCCACATCTTACTGATGCTCTTTTTATTTTTTTCGTTTTTAGTGAGAGAGCCTTTCTCCCAGCTCATTCCATAATTCTATGTTCTGTAATAACTATTCGGTGTTTTTCCTCTACTCACCACCTCGGGGATGAGGACAAGGTGTCTTCATTGCTGTCATGGTGTTCTGCCTCTAGTAGGTGGGAATGAATGGCTCCTGCCATGAAAATGATTGGACTAGACCCAGAAACTTCTCAGAGACTCCCAGTTACCTAAAGTGGGGTTCTCTGACTTTCATCGTGTGTAGGAGCTAGTTTTCATTACTCATCTTGGAGATAAGCCACGTAAAATCTTATATTAAGCCCCTGTGAGGTCTGAGGCAATGTGCTCTAGGATTGATAAAGAGAAGAGAGTTGGCCAGTTGCGGCCCCTCATGCCTGTGATCCCAGCACTTTGGGAGGCTGAGGTGGGAGGATCACTTGAAGCCAGAAGCTTGAGACCAGCCTGGGCAACATAGCAAGATCCCATCTCTACAAAAAATACAAAAATTAGTTAGGCATAGTGGTGAACACCTGTAGTCCCATCTACTTGCTCAGCTGAGGCGGGAGGATTGCTCCAGCCGGGATTTTGAGGCTGCGGTGAGCTATGATCGTACTATTGCACTCCACTCTGGGCAACAGAGCAAGACCCCGTCTCAGAAACAAAACAAAGCAAAAAAAGATAAGGAAGTCACCTGCTTTTCAGGAAGTCACCCTGCTCTGCAGGGGGAGTCACATGAGAAATCACTGGGGACAGTGCTGTGGGACATGTGGGAGAGCTAGAGGGTGGCTCTTGGGGACAGCCAGGGAAACTCTGAGGAGGGAAGGACAAGAAGATTCCACAATGAGCCGCTGTTGTGGTGCTCCCTGGCTGTGCACGCCTGTCTGGCCTGATGGGGAAGGGATGGCAGGGAGGAGTGGGCTTCTGATGGGTTCAGATCCATGGGTGGCCAATGCAGGTGTTCCCTTGCAGGCCCAGGGGAGGCGGGTAGTGACAAGACTTAGATGATCCAGTGACCCAACCCAGTGACTTCTGTTGAATTTCTTTTGTGCAGAAACACATCATCCATGGCCTTTTACCTGCAGCCAGCATTGCTCCGAAGGCAGCTGTGCCCCGCACACCTCCTCCCCGCAGCCCCAACCCGTCCCCAGAGAGACCAAGGTTAGTCTCACACGAGCAGGCACCGAGGTCACCCCTGTGCTCAGCCCCCAAGTACTGGATCCTGGAACTGCTGAAACTGGCCAGAAAATTACAAGTAGGGTGGTTAGAATCATGTCCTTCAAAATGTTTACCACGATTCCGTAATGATACTCTGAAGATGGTGTCTCTGAGGATAATGAACTGACTTGAGGTCTATCCCTTTGAGGTGCATGAAGTTCTCACATTTTATGATTGAATGTGATGAGTATTTTTTTAAAAATATAAAGCATTAACGCCCAAGTATTCAGGTTAACAGGGAATTCTGAATTATACACATAATTTTCCTTTTTTTTTTTTTCCGAGATGGAGTCTTGGTCTGTCACCCAGGTTGGAGTGCAGTGGTATGATCTCAGCTCACTGCAACCTCCACCTCCTGAGTTTAAGCGATTCTCCTGCCTCAGCCTCCCAAGTAGCTCAGATTATAGGTGCCTGCCACCATGCCCTGCTAATTTTTGTATTTTTTGTAGAGACTAGGTTTCACCATGTTGGCCAGGCTGGTCTCGAACTCCTGACCTCAAGTGATCCACCCGCCTCAACCTCCCAAAGTGCTGGGATTACAGGTGTGAGGCATGTACCTGGACAATTTTCTATTTAAAAAAAAATTTTTTTCAAGGCAGAATCTTGCTCTGTTGGCCTGGCTGGTGTACAGTGGTGCAGTCATGGCTCACTGCAACCCCTGCCTCCAAGGCTCAATCAGTCCTCCTATTTAAGCCTCCTGGGTAGCTGAGACTATAGGCAGGCACCAGCATGCCCAGCTAGTTTTTGTATTTTTTGCAGAGATAGGGTTTTGCCATGTTGCCCAAGCTGGACTCCTGGGCTCAAACAATCCATCTGCCTCTGCCTCCCAAAGAGCTGGGATTACAGACGTGAGCCACTAGGCCTGGCCGAAACAAAAGATTTTTTTTTGAGACAGGGTCTCATTCTGTTGCCCAGGCTGGAGTGCATTGGTGCGAATGTGGCTCACTGCAGCCTCAACCCCCTAACATCAAGTAATCCTCCTGTCTCAGCCTCCTGAGTAGCTGGGACTACAGGCACACCACCATGCCTGGCTAATTTTTAAAATTTTCTGCAGAGATGAGGGTCTCACTGTGTTGCCCAAGTTAGTCTTGAATCCTTGGGCTAAACTGATCCTGGAGGCTGAGGCCAGAGGATTGCATGTGCCCAGTATTTCAAGATCAGCCTGGGCAACATAGCAAAACCTTATATATACAAAAAATTAAAAGAAAATAAATGAGCTGAGCATGGTGGTGCATGCCTACAATCCCAGATACTCGGGAGGCTAAGGCGGGAGGATCACTTGAGCCCAAGATGTCAAGGCTGCAGTGAGCAATGATTGTGTCACTGCACTGCAGCCTGAGCAACAGAGTGAGGCCCTCCCTGCCTCTAAATAAAAAAAAATTTTTTTTGAGACGGAATCTTGCTTTGTCACCAGGGTAGAGTACAGTGGCATGATCTCAGCTCATTGCAAGCTCTGCCTCCTGTGTTCAAGCGATTCTCCTGCCTCAGCCTCCCAAGTAGCTGGGATTACAGGCAGGAGCCACCACACCCAGCTAATTTTTGTATTTTTAGTAGAGACGAAGTTTCACCACTTTGGCCACGATAGTCTCAAACTCCTGACCTCGTGATCTGCCTGCCTCGACCTCCCAAAGTGCTGGAATTACAAGCGTGAACCACCGTGCCCGGCCCTAAAAAATTTGTTTTAAAAAGATAATAGGGTAGCTCCTGAAAAAGAAAAAAAGATAGTAAATGTATCCGTCATTCTGACAAGAGTCTTCATGCTCCTTTGTAATTCCTTCCCCCTGCCCCTCTCTGCCACCTTCTATACTCCTGCCCATCCCCAGACAACCACTCATCTCCTTTCTCGCACTATGGATTGGTTTGTGTTTTCTAGAATTTTATATAAGTGGAATTACATAAAATATGCTTTCTTTCACTCAGCATGATTATTCCAATTCATGCATGTTCTAAAAGTCAATAATCCATCCTTTTCCTTACTGAGGAGTATTTCATCATATGAAAATGCCACAGTTTGTGTATCCATTCGCCTGTTGATGGATATTTGTTTTTTTTTGTAATTTCAGTTACTAGAATAAGGCTGCTATGAACATTTACACACTGCCTGCGTGTGATGGCTCACGCCTGTAATCCCAGCAATTTGGGAGGCTAAAGTGGGCGTATCACCTGAGCTCAGGAGTTTAAGACCAGCCTTGCCAACATGGCAAAACCCCATCTCCACTAACAATACAAAAATTAACTGGGTGTTGTGGTGGATGCCTGGAGTCCCAGCTACTGGGGAGGCTGAGTCATGAGAATCACTTGAACTCAGGAGGCAGAGGTTGCAGTGAGCTGAGATTGCACCACTGCACTCCAGCCTGGGCAACAAAGCAAGATTCCATCTCATAAAAAAAAAGCATACACAAATGTTTGGATATATTTTCATTTCTCTTGGGTAAATATCTATAGCTGGGCCTTATACTAGGTGGGTATTTAATTTATTAAGAAACTGTCAAACTGTGTTTTCCAAGGTTGTCCCATTTATGTTCCCACCAACAGTATATGAGTCCAGTTGCTTCATATCCTCATCAACACTTGGTTTGGTCAGTGTGTGTGTGTTCGTGTGCACACGTGTAGTGCCTCTGTGTGTGTGTGTGTTCGTGTGCACGTGTGTGAGTACCTCTCTGTGTGTGTGTTCCTGTGCACACGTGTGAGTGCCTCTGTGTGTGTGTTCATGTGTACACGTATGAGTACGTGTGTGTGTGTGTGTGTGTGTAACTTGGGCAGTCAGTGGTTAGTTTTCATCCACACTGAGTGTGGATTTTTGAAAGTGGTGGCAGGTACATAGGTGAGCAATGTATAGCGCTTGTTTGGTCAATCTTCATCTTCATTACGCTTTCTGGACAGTGGTACACAGAGTATGGGATATTACTTACTCCTTTGTCTGAGACAGCTTTGTGGAGCCCGGTGTCAGTGCACACATCTGGAGATCCCAGCCCTTTCATGGGAAGTGTCCAGATCTCTTAGTGTGTGCCAGGGACAGTGTCTTAAAGCACACTCCATGGATGTGCCCATGGGTGCTGATAGTGTACTTTCTGGTCACAACCTTGTTGATGACACAACAATCCTTCTTGCTGCCCTCCTTTGTGGGAGCCATTCTGATAGGCCCGGTTTAGAACAGAAGAGCATGAGGGATTATCTTGGTTGGTTTTTAAAATTTTGGACATTTAATGGGTGTGTAGTAGTATTTCATTGTGTTTTTTTTTTATTTGTTTTTGTTTTTTTCTTTTTTCTTTTTTTTTTTTTTGGAGTTTGAGTCTCTTATTTTTGAGACAGAGTCTTACTCTGTCGCCCAGGCTGGAGTGCAGTGGAACAATCTCAGCTCACTGCAACCTCCACCTCCCAGATTCAAGCATTTCTCATGCCTCGGTCTCCTGAGTAGCTGGGATTACAGCCACGCACCACCATACTCGGCTATTTTTTGTATTTTTAGAGACAGGATTTCACCATGCTGGCCAGGATGGTCTCGAACTTCTGACCTTAAGTGATCCACCTGCCTCAGCCTTCCAAATTGCTGGGATTACAAGTGTGAGACACCACACCTGGCCTTATTTTGCATTTCTCTAATAGCTAATGGTATTGAGTATCTTGTCTGTGTTTGTCAGCTTTGCATGTTTTTTTTAGTGAAGCATCTGTGGACATCTTTTGCCTATTTACAAAAATGGGGCATTCCTTGTTGATCATAAGTCCTGTTGCAGATCTAAGAACCATCTTGGGAAGGCCGTTGGGCACAGGAACATGTTCAGTTGGAGACAATGACATTTCTCATCCAGGAGGTGTAAGCAGAGACCTGGGTGAAGACTGGGGGCTTCCTGGAGACATCATAGCCCCGGCTTTTTTGTTTTCCATGATTGCATTCTGAGGATTCGTTATATAGTATGAATACAAGTCTTTTACCAAATGTGTGATTTGCTCGTCTTTTCTCTGTTATCTGTGGCTTGTCTTTTCATTCTCTTAAACAGTGCCTGTCAAACAGCAGAAGTTCTTAATTTTTATGAAGTTCAGCTGACAATTTTTTTTCTTTTATGGATCATGCTTTCGTATCTCATATTGAAGAAATCTTTATGTAACCTAAGGTTACAGAGGTTTTCTCTTATATTTTCCTCTAGAAATGTTATGGTTTTAGGCTTTACCTTTAGGTCTCTAATCTATTTACAGTTAATTTTTGTAAATGGTATGTGTATTATTCCATTCTCACACTGCTATAAAGATACTACCTGAGACAGGGTAATTTATAAGCAAAGGAGATTTAATTGACTCACAGTTCTGCATGGCTGGGGAGTCCTCAGGAAACTTACAATCATGGCAGAAGGGAAGCAGGCACGTCTTACATGGTGGCAGGTGAGAGAGCCAGCGTGTGAGAGCTGAGAAGAAACTACCATTTATGAAACCATCAGCTCTTGTGAGAATTCACCCACTATCACAAGAACAGGATGGGGGAACTGCCCCCATAATCCAGTCACTTCCTTCCTTCAACACGTGGGGATTACAATTGGAGATGAGATTTGAGTAGGGACACAGAGCCAAACCATATCAATCAATGTGTAAGGTATAGATCCATGGGTTGTTTTTGGCATATGGAGATTTGATTTTTCCAGCACCATTTGATGATGAGGCTATTAGTTATTTATTGCTGTGTAACAATTACACCAAAATGTAGTGATTTAAAGCAAAACAGCAGCCAGGCTTGGTGGCTCATGCCTATAAACCCAACACTTTGGGAGCCTGAGGCAGGAGGATTACTTGAGTCCAGGAGTTCCAGACCAGCCTGGAGAACATAAGGAGACCCCATCTCTACAAAAAATATAAAAATTAGCCAGATGTGGTGGTGTGTGCCTATAGTCCCAGCTATTCGAGAGGCTGAGGTGGGAGGATCACTTGAGCCCAGGAGGTTGAGGTTATGCTGAGTTGTGACTGCGCCACTGCACTCCAGCCTGGGCGACAGAGTGAGATCATCTAAACCCCCACTCCCCCAATCTCAAAATATAAAAAACTGGTTTTTTTATCCCATATCTCACTGATGCTCTTAAAAACTTTTTTTTTCCATGTCCATTTTATTTTGGTTATTTTCTGTTGTCTTTGCCTTTAATTTTACTGATCTTCTGCAATATATGACCTGTTAATCGCATCCAGGATACTTTCTATCTCTGATGCTGTCATTTTTATCTCATGAAGTTGGGATTTTTTACAATCGTCCATGTCTTATTTGGCTTTTTGAACATAAGAAATACAGCTGTAATAACTGTCTGAAGGCGCTTTTCTGCCAGTTCTACATATGTGTTCAGTTCTTAGTGGGTTTCAGTTGATGGTTGCCTTTGTTACAGATCATGGTTTGCTGTCTCTGCCTACCTGCTTATCTAAGTGGATACAGATCTTTTTGTGAATTTTACCTGAGTGCTGGATAGTTTTGTATTCCTAAAAACATCTTGACCTTTGTTCTGGGATGCAGTTCCATTGCATGGAAACGGTTAGATCTTTCAGGTCTTTCTTTTATGATTTGTTAGGTGGGGTGTGGAGCAGTGCACGGCCAGGTCTAATCATTCCCCAGCACTGGGGCCAGACCTTTCTGAGTGCTGCACCCAGCTTCTCGTGAATGATAGGTTTCTCCATTCTGCCCGGTGGGAGCAGCTGCTGTCCCAGGCTGTGTGTAAGCACCTGGCACTGCTCCTCTGATCGTGGTGGATGGTTCCTCCTCCACTGTCGGGTGATTTCCTCACACTTGTGTGCTGTGCAGTATTCCACTGAATCTGGTTGACCTCCTCCAGATCTCCCGGTTCTCTCTGCAGTTCTCTCCTCCCGGCACGCTCTCCCACAGGTTCTCCCTGCCTTGGTGTCCGTGACTCTCAGCTCCATCTCTACAACTCAGGGAGTCTACCTGGCTCCCCCGTTCCTCCTCCCTGTGCTGTGACCTGGACGTTTTCCTAGGCATTGAGCTGGGACAGTGGTCTTTTGTTTTTTTTACTTTTTTAGGCAGGAGGGTAAATCTGTTGACTCTAACTTACCTGTAAAATATTCCTGAATAATTTGCAAGCATTTTTAAAGTCCCTTTTAAATCCTTCATGTCTTTCTAGTTCTCTTTTTTTTCTTTCCCATTCTGATCTTCCATTCTAATAAGAAAACTACTTGAATGTAGGCTTTTGGGTCTCCCTTGATAAGAGGCCCAGTTCTATCTCCTATTGGCTAGGAAATCTTTACAAGTCATTTAATTTCTATGGAAAATGGGACGTCAATAATATGTAGTCATACAGGTGTGTGAGAATCGAATGAGATTGTCTGATGGCCCGCGGTAGACGACGGGTGCAGAGTTAAGTGCTCAGTCGACACTGTCCAGCAGAAGGTAAGCCTGCGTGTATCTTGTTCAGCCTTCACCTGGAGTGTTTGTGTCTCACCGTCTCCGTGGGATGTTTTTGTCCGCAGATCTGCTCTGGCAGCAGCCATTCTGGCGACAACATTGACTGGGCGGACGGTTGCCATTCCTCAGCCTCGCCGGAGATCCCGGTCTGAGAGTGACGTGAGCAGTGTTGAACAGGACAGCTTCATCGAGCCCTACGCCACCACCTCAGAGCTAAGGCCTCGGTGGGAACCAGATCACTGGCTCTGCTTCCTCTCAGGGTGGAAGAGGGGCAGCTCAGTCTGGTCCCTACGTGTGTGTGTGTGTATACCTGTGTGGGTGCGTGGCTGCTCATACACGTATTTATGACTAGTCTTAGTTGCTGGGTTTTTATCACCAGTGTCAAACGGACACTGTCCAGTGACCTAATTGCTCTGGGGTCTGTTCTAACAAGAGTCAGTCTGACAAGAGTGGATCTTGCTAGATTTGACTTGTACGGGTCCTGGCCATTTTCACGGTGGCACAGAGCTAATGAATTCAGCGTTGCTTCCAGCCCTTTGTAAGTTTCTTTGTGCAGCAACCTGAACAGTGAGTGTGGACCCTCCTCACCTCTCACATGTATCTCTGGACATTCACACTAATTTGACCCTCTTGGCAGTTGTGGTTAAGCCTTTTTCTCCATCATCTTCTCCTTTGTTGCTGGTCCTGAGTTTGAGCTGACACAGGGCTGGGGGTGAGGAAGGTTTCCTCCTAGGGAAGAGAGGGTTTAAGGGAGAGCTTAGGATGTACAGGAATCATCTAGAAACAGCTCAAGGTGGCAGATCACCTGAGGTCAAGAGTTTGAGACCAGCCTGCTCAACATGATGAAACCCTATCTCTACTAAAAATACAAAAATTAGCCAGGCGTGGTCACACGCACCTGTAATCCCAGCTATTCAGGAGGCTGAGGCAGGAGAATCACTTGAACCCATGAGGCGGAGGTTGCAGTGGGCCAAGATTGCGCCACTACACTCCAGCCTGGGTGAGAGTGAGACTCTATCTCAAAAAATAATAATAATAACAGGCTGGGCCCAGTGGCTACCTGCAATCCTAGCACTTTAAGAGGCTGAGGTGGGCAGATCACTTGAGCCAAGGAGTTTGCGACCAGCCTGGACAACATGGTGAAACCCTGTCTCTACAAAAAATACAAAAATTAGCTGGGCATGGTTAGCTCCAGCTACTTGGGAGGCTGAGGTAGGAGGATCACCTGAGCCCAGGGAGGTTGAGGCTACAGTGAATGATTGCACCACTGCACTCCAGCCTGGGAGACAGAGTGAGACCCTATTTCAAAAAAGAAAAACTTCTTATTTTTAACAAAGCAGATTGTATATGTATGAAGTAACTCTAAAAACAGAAACTAGAAGGGTATGCTGAGTGTACAAAGGGATGTACGGTGGAAAATGTCATATTTTAGCTTCTGTGTACTTTGTACTATCACACATTTATGGTAAGGACTTGGAGGCAGTGCGTTTAATACATGTATATATATCAATGTCAAGTGTTAAGTGGTTTTTTCTTTGTTTTCTTCGTGAATGTTCTAATACAGACCAAATTGGCAGAATGAGATGGGAAGAAGATCTTCTTTGCCATCCTTTGAAACGCTGGACTATGGGGAAGAAGAGGACACTGAAACTCAACTGTCATCCAACTGCAAGGAGTTGGGGGATGTCAGTGCCCAGAAGGATGAAGGAGGCCACGGTGATGACGTGTATGCTGTGCCACACAGAAATCAGGTGTTTGCCATGTTCCCAGCTTTCTTCTTGACCCTCACCCTGATGTTATGTTTTGGTAAATTAGTGCATTGCTAAGGATTTCTTCTTGCTATTCTGCATTTGATAGCATTTGCTTTGGGGCTTATTTTTTAAATGCATCCAGCCTCATTTCTCTCTGGTTAGATTAAAACATAAACTTCTTTATCGTGCAAAAACGAAGATGAACATCTTTACATTCTTAATGTGGACTTCCAGTCAGAGCTTAGCAATCTTGTTCTTTCCTTTGACCTTGGAAGCTAAATTTCCTGTCACTTTTTGGTATCATTTTGCACACTACATCCTTTCTTTCAATTCGTGCCTGACAGGGAATATCGCCATGCGTCTCTCAGTGCGAGCTGACATACCTGTGCGCGCCTCTGTTTCTAACTCCTGTATGCGTTGATCTTAGCTGACTCGGTGAGGAATTCCCTTCATTACCCTGTCACACATCGGGGAGCCACACACAGAGAGATTCAGGGAAACACACTTCTCCACTGCCAGCTGCTCTGCACCAATTTTTAAACTGCTCCCAGGGTTTTGGAAACTAGATGATGACATTTCTTTAATGGCAAGATATAGCACCATATCTCTTTTTCCTTTATCTTTATTTATAATTTTTTTTTGAGACAGGGTCTTGCTTAGTCCCCCAGGCTGAAGAGCAGTGGCACAATTATGGTTCACTGCAGCCTCAGCCTCCTGGGCTCAAGTGATCCTCCTACCTCAGCCTCCCAAGTAGCTGGGGCTATAGACACGCACCACCATGCCTGGCTAATTTTTGTATTTTTTGTAGAGACAGGGTTTCCCCATTTTGCTCAGGCTGGTCTTGAACTCCTGACCTCAAGCGACCCACCTGCCTCAGGCTTTCAAAGCATTGGGATTACAGATGTGAGCCACCGTACCCAGCCCCTTTTCTTTTTTCACCATCATTATAATGTGTTATTCATAGTGTCTATACATATAGACTGGCAGCATTAAGCTATACCATTACTGGTTATATGTATATTGATTAGCCTCTACTACATTAAAACATTTTTTTAAAAAAAATCCAGCCTGTCTCCAGGCCTCCCAAGGTGTTGAGATTACAGGCATGAGCCAACACACCTGGCCCTAAAATACATTTTAAATGGTCGTAGGGAGCTTATTTTGAGGGATCCTTATGTGGTTGTTTCATGAACTCACCATCATTTTCCAGCATATACAGACTTTCACATGTAGAATTAGGTTTCTCATAGCAAGGAGCTCTGGAATAGGCAGACACTGCCCAGAGCCCCAAGGAGGGAGGTGCTGCTGCCGGGCTCTCCCGGGCTCAGAGTCAGGCCCACTGCTCCTACCTGTACACTTGCCGGCTGGTTGTTTTGCACCGCTGCTACAGATAAAGTTATCTCACTCCACTTTTCTAGAGGGAAAGCTTGCTACCATATTTCCCTTGGAAGTAAGCGATACAGTGACCTACAGAGACTCTTTCCTTGTTAGAAGAACAAATATTTTTTTTTTTTTTTTTTAAGACAAGTCTGTTAGGGTGGCTCTAGGAACCATGTGTAGTAGGAAAATTTTTAAATTTTTAAATGTGAAAAGTAGAAAATAATAAAGAATACAGTGTTACCATTAGGGTTGATGTTACCTTTTCTTCCAACTCCACTTGGAAACCCATCTTTTCTTGGATTTGGAGTACATGCTGGAATTTTGTATTTTTATTCTTTTACTACAAGTTTAAGTAAACAACTATAGTACTGTTGTATTATAGTTTTGTTGGTTTGTTTTGAGACAGAGTCTCGCTCTGTCACCCAGGCTGGAGTGCAGTGGTGCAATCTTGGTTCACTGCAACCTCCACCCCTGGGTTCACGTGATTCTCCTGCCTCAGCCTCCCAAGTAGCTAGAACTACAGGCACCCACCACCACACCCAGCAAATGTTTGTATTTTTAGTAGAGACAGGGTTTCACCATGTTGGTCAGGGTGGTCTCAAACTTCCGACCTCAGGTGATCCTCCCAAAGTGTTGGGATTACTGGTGTGTGAGCCATTGCATCCAGCCAAGCCTTTTAAAGTACATTTATAGAAAGCATCACAAACTCTTTACAAAGGTATATTTTTAGTAGACTTATTTATTAACATATGAAATATGCAGAAGAGGTGAATAAATCATAAGTGTACAGTTCAATAAGTTTTCAAAAACTAGCCGCCACTCAGATTAAGAAAAAAATTATTTGTACCCTAGAAATCCCCCTTCTTCTTAGTCACTATTTCCCACAGAGTTAACCATTGCCAAGATTAGCTTTAATCTTTTAAAATAACCTGAGATTAGTTTTGCTGTTCTGGAAATTTACATGACTTTAATTGAACGGTATGCACTGTTTGGAGTTTTGGAGTCTTCAGTTACTGTATACAGCAGGGGCTGCTTCATTCTCATTTCTGTATATTTTATTATACAACTGTGCCACTCAGTTATTCGTTTTACTGATGACAGAGACTTGATTGTTTCCAGTTTGGGGCTCTTAGGAATAGTGCTGCTGTGGACATTTGGGGATGTGTCCCTTGATGTACATATTTGTGTATTTCTGGTGGGTGTATACTGAGGAATGGTATGTGTATGGTCATAGGGCATATGTACTGGCAGCTTTAGTACCAGTAGATACTGTCAAACAGTTGTCCATATTGGGCATCTTCCTGATGCTTTTTAAGTTATCTTCCTCCATTTCACATTTCCTTGAGAATAGTAAGTCACTTAATATATTTTTGACAGGTTGAACAAGGCAGTCTGTTCCTGGGAGATAAAAAAGCTCGAGGTTGGCTGTGTATGGTGGCTCATGCCTGTAATCCCAGCACTTTGGGAGGTGGAGGTGGGAGGCCATCATTTGAGGACAGGAGTTCAAGACTGGCCTGGACACCATAGTGAGACCCCATCTCTATTTAAAAAAAACAAGTATGAGGCCATTTACTTTTTCTTTCTTGAAACAATGAGTAGCTTGGGAGACCCATCTGCTCCTCCTGAGCTAGGTCACCTTGGAATTGTGTCCACAGAGGCAGGTGGACCTAGCAGCCTTAGCTCTTATTCTGAAATGCCCCTTCTCAAGGGTGTCTTGCTGTTCCCTGCCACCACCTCCTTGTCAGACCCAGGGACAGCCTTTCCATTGCCTGCAGTGCAGCCCAGCTAAGCCAAGCTAATCACAAAAGAAAGATTTTACTGAAGAATCAGGAGGGTCGAAGGGCAGCCCACCCAGACAGCGCCAGTCACAGTTTACCGCATAACACTTACTTGCTTCAGGCCAAGTGTGGTGGCTTATGCCTGTAATCCCAGCCCTTTGGGAGGCCGACGCAGCAGGATTGCTTGAGGCCAGAAGTTTAAGACCAGCCTGTTCAACATAGCGAGACCCTATGTCTACAAAAAATTTTATAATTAACTGGACATGGTGGTCCTAGCTACTTGGGAGGCTGAGGTGGAGGATTGGTTGAGTCCAGGAGGTAGAAGCTACTGTGAGCCATGATTGTATCATTGCACTCCAGCCTGGGTGACAGAGTGAGACCGTGTGTTAAAAAAAAAAAAAGACCTGCTTCACTGTTCTTTTTCTTCCTCTTAGGCAACCCCTGTCCTTTCCCCTAGGTTCCTGCCAATGGGAATGTCTCCTCATCAGTGGCAGGTCCCATTCCTGGCCCATGGGCCTCTCTAAAGGACAACTCTGTGGCCCTGCCGTGTTGGGATGAAACAAAATGTCAGTTGCTTCTATATAGCTAACATGAATGGTTACCTATATAGGAGCTACTCTCGGACGGTAGAGGGGAGTCCATCAGTAAATGAAATTTACAGTGGACTTACATAATTGGTGAACGTTGCAGGCTTTGATGCGAGTCCTCCCAGGGTAGGTCAGCAGTTCTTGTCCTGCATAGAAATTACTAACATGGGCTGGAAGCTGTACTCATGCCTGTAATCCCAGCATTTTGGGAGGCTGAGGCAGGAGGATCGCATGGGCCCAGGAATCTGAGACCAACCTGGGCAACATAAGGAGACCTTGTCTCTGCAAAAAAATAAAAATAAATTAGCTGGCTGTGGTGGTGCACGCTGGTGGTCCCAGCTACTCTGGAGACTGAGATGGGAGGATCACCTGCGCCTGGGAAGTTAAGGCTGCAGCGGGCTATGATTGCCCCAGTACGCTCCAGCTTGTCTCAAAAAAAAGGAATGTAACATGGTGTCAGTACCAGGGTGGAGTGGTATCGGGTGGTCCCTGGCAGGGATGAGAAAGGGAAGCTGTCCTGGCAACATGGCTGGGATGTGGAGCTCTCAGTGGCCTTAGCATAACTTGAATGGTATTGCCTTTGCCCCCTAAGCTTTTCCTGAGGGCCTGGAAGTGTCATCCAGCCTGATTTAGCCCTTTTGTGTGTCACTAAGGAAAGCAGCTGAAGTGCCCATGGAGGGAGCTCCCAGTGGGGAAGGTGTGAAAGAAGATGTTGGAACTTGTTAGGAGACATGCTATATATATATATAGGTTACCTTTCTCACTTCTTTGGTCCTTTGTCTTCTATAACAAAAAGGTGCCATTGTTACATGGGGTGGACAGTGAAGACGATGAAAGTATTTCTGATCAAGATGGGTTTCCAGGCTCACCTCCTGCACCACAGCTGACACAACAAAAAGGTAAAAAAAGAAAAAGCCACAATGTTTATAAAATATAAGAACATTTTTTCTAATGAATATTGCTTATTTTTAGAAAAACATACTCATTGCCCCTTCATGCTTTAGCTCTCCGATTTTAACTAGGAATATACTTGAAATTTATTTTTTATTGAAAATAAGGGTATGGGCATGGTGGCTCACGCCTGTAATCCCAGCACTTTGGGAGGCTGAGGCGGGCGGATCACGAGGTCAAGAGATTGAGACCATGGTGAAACCCCGTCTCTACTAAA
Organism: Plecturocebus donacophilus; assembly: GCA_004027715.1. NCBI lineage: Eukaryota > Metazoa > Chordata > Mammalia > Primates > Pitheciidae > Plecturocebus > Plecturocebus donacophilus. The sequence continues at coordinate 22,505 of PVKP010029552.1, forward strand.
AAATACAAAAATTTAGCTGGGCGTGGTGGTGCACACCTGTGGTCCCAGCTACTCGGGAGGCTGAGGCAGGAGAATTGCTTGAACCTGGGAGGCAGAGCTTGCAGTGAGCCGAGATCTCGCTACTGCACTCCAGCCTGGCGCCTGATGACAGAACAAGACTCTGTCTCAGAAAAAATAAAAAGAAAGTAGCCTGGGCAACAGGGAGACCTTGTCTTTACAAAAAGTAAAAATAAAAACATTAGCCAGGCAAGGCGGTACCCGCCTGTAGTCCCAGCTACTTAGGAGGGTTAGGTAGGAGGATCACTTAAACCCAGAATGGAGCTGTGATTGCACCATTGCACGCCAGCCTGGGTGATAGAATGAGACCTTGTCTCAAGAAAACAAAGCTATGTGTGGCAGCTCACACCTATAATCCCAGCACTTTGGGAGTCCAAGGCGGGTAGATCTCTTGAGTTTAGTTAGGAGTTTGGGGCCAGCTTGGGCAACATAGTGAGACTCCGTCTCTACAAAAAATGGACATCCCATCTCAACCAGAATACAAAAAAGTAGTCGGACATGGTGGCGTGTGCCTGTGGTCCTAGGTACTCAGGAGGCTGAGATGGGAAGATTGCTTGAGTCCTTGAGGCAGAGGCTGCAGTGAGCTGAGATCGTGCCATTGTACTCCAGCCTTAGTAACAGAGTGAAAACCCATCTCAAAAAGAAAAGAAAACAAGTTATTCCACGGTCGATTGCTCCTGAATATTAGGTTGTTTTTAACGTACAAGGTGCTGGGGGTTTTTTGTTTTTGTTTTTGTTTTTGTTTTTTTGCTGTGTTAGCCAGGCTGGTCTTGAACTCCTGGGCTTAAGCAATAGAGATAGGGATAGAGATGGGATCTCCCTAGTCCCAGTGCTTGAGGAAAGACCTGGCCCACAGTGGCCCATCAGGAAAAGTCTGTTGGGTGAATGAGTGCGTGGACATGTATCATTTGATTTATCACAATGAGAGAACTCAACATGTTACAGCAAAAGGTAGGGAAACGTTTTCAGTTTCCACATTTCAGAAGTGATGAGAGCCAGGCAGCAAGTGGACAACGAATAACTGCTTTATCAGCAGCTCCAGAGCTGCTCGGGCTCGGGAAACGCTTATCTAAATCATTTCTCAAGGAAAACAGAATGCCAGCCTCAGAATCCCGGGGCCAGAAAACACCTGTTGGCCAGTTGGCATAATTTTTAAACAGTAGAGTTATGTAAAAAGTGCATCTCTTTTTAAGTTACAAAAGTAATACTATCTCATTGTAAAAAAAAATACATAAATATATAAAGTGCATTAGTCTGTTGTCAAACTGCTGATAAAGAAATATCCAAGATTTATAAAGAAAAAGAGGTTTAATGGATTCATAGTTCTGCCTGGCTGGGGAGGCCTCACAATCATGGCAGAAGGTGAAAGGCATGTCTTTCATGGCGGCAGACAAGAGAGAATGGGGACCAAACAAAAAGGGTTTCCCCTTATAAAACCATCAGCTCTCGTGAGACTTACTATCATAAGAACAGTATGGGGAAACCGCCCCCATGATTCAGTTATCTCCCACCGGGTCCCTCCCACAATATGTGGAAATTATGGGAGCTACATTTCAAGATGAGATGTGGGTGGGGACACAGCCAGACCATGTCATAAAGCTAGACATACTTAATTGTGCTCCCATAGATAATGACTTTTAACAATTTAGAGTGTGTATGTATGTAAAATACACACTGTTTTGTTACCTGCCTTAAATCTCGCAACACATGCCAAATGTCTTCCTGTGTCCCCAAATTGGGTTCTCACCTCCCTTGTCTAACATCTGCACTGTGTGGCCTGATGTAGCATACGTCAGTCAAGGTCCAGTCAGGAGTCAGAGCACACACACTGACTTGAAGAGGGAAAGTGTACTATAAAGAACTATTAATTATAACAGGTTTGGGAGCTGGGCATGGTGGCTCACACCTGTAGTCCCAGCTGTGCAGGAGGCTGAGATGGGAGGATCACTTGAGCCCAGGAAGGAGGTCAAGGCTGCAGTGAGCTGTGATAGTGCCATTGCACTCCAGCCTAGGTGACAGAGTAGGACCCTGTCTCTAAACAAAAAAAAAAATAGTAATAACAAGATTGCCTACTAAGGAGTAAAGAGAATATTCAAGAATTCAGGAGTAACAGCTCAAGGGAGCAGCCGCTGTCCCTAGTGCTGACGCAAAGTCAGCCTTTAGGAGGAAGCAGCTCTGGAGGAACCTCACCCAGAACCAAGATCCACACCTTCCTGGAGAGGATGTAGCTGTGGTCTGCCAGGTGGCTGAGAAGTTTGCTGAGGTGCAGCCCTAATGAAACTCACTGGGAGAGGGGGCCAGGAGAAGCCATGGGAGGTACTACATGTTGCTGGCCACCCCACCCCAAAAGAAATTAAAAAGAGAAAGAAAGGATCTGGGCATGTAATCCTGCTTTTAATCCCAGCTACTTGGGAGGCCAAGGCGGGAGGATTACTTGACTCCAGGAGTTTGAATCCAGCCTGGGCAATATAGTGAGACCCTCAGACTCTTAAAAAATAGAAATTAATGCAAGGAAGGAAGAGTCAGAGGAAGCTGGAATCAGAAAGTAAAGCCCTGGCTCCTCCAGCACCCTGCAAAGGACGCCTGCCATGATGCCAACTGGCTGGTGAAACTGTTGCAGTAACATGAACTGGCCATGAAGGTGGGTTTGGAGATGAGAGGCAGTGGCAACCTGCACACTTAGGAACGTGCACTTGGCACACAGGTGGTGGTTGGGAGGGACTGCAGCTCCTGCAGTGATGCCTGCTTTGTGGTGGGCATTAAAAGCCCCTGCATACTTCTGAAAAACCCCAAACCCCAAACTCGAATTCTACCACTGCACTCCAGCCTGGGTGACAGGACTCTTTTTCTGAAAAGTTGATGACTGAGACGAAATAGCACGATTTCCTTTGGGAAAATACATGAATTGCCCTTCAAAAACTTTATATTGTAATCATTTCTAATGTGCACAAAAGTAGAGAGACTAGTAAAATGAACTCCCAACCTATGTATCTCCGTGCTTCTATAGCTGTCTACATTTTTATCTTGAGGCAGGGTCATTTTCTGTCATCCAGGCTTGAAAGTGCGCTGGCGTGATCTCAGCTCACTGCAACCTCAGCCTCCCAGGCTCAAGTGATTCTCCTGCTTCCTGCCTCAGCCTCCCAGGTAGCTGGGACTGCAGGTGTGCTCCACCACGCCTGGTTAATTTTTGTATTTTTGGTAGAGATGGGATCTTGCTCTGTTGCCCAGGCTGGGCTCAAACTCCTGGGCTCAACCCATCTGCCTGCCTCAGCCTCCCGAAGTGCTTGGGTTTATAGGCACGTGCCAGTGTGCCCAGCCAGCTGTCAACATTTTGCCATTCTATTTCATGTAGCCCCTTGCTCCCCCAAATTTATTTAAGGGGGACATAGGAGACTCCATTAAATATGAAAGCAGTCAGGTCTGAGGTAGCATTATGGAATACCAAATCAAGACTACTATAAAGGTGTTCTTAAGAATAGAATTTTTTCTTGTATCACTTTAAACATTTGCTCACTGGAAATTTGTTGAGCACCTGCTGTGTGCCAGAGATGACAGAGCCGTAGGCCTTTCCCCTTTCATCCCAGCTGCAGAGGAGGAGGTGCAGATTGCAAACTGTAGTCTGGGGTGCCAAGGTGGGCAGTAGAGGTGGTTGTCTGCCAATTAAGGAAAGTGGCAGGTGGTGGAGGGCTCATCAGGCTGAACCCAGAAGGGCAACGCGGCATTTCACCTGGTGTCCAATGCAGGAGAGCAGTCTGGGCTGCCCGTGAATGTCTGACTGAAAGCAGTTTGGTTAAAAACAGTTGATCAAGATGACTTTGGCCAAAAATGAGCTCTTCAGCGATGAGTTGTTCAAGTATTGGTATTTTCAATGCATCAGGAAGTAGATTTTTTTTTTTTTTGAGATGATGTCTTGCTCTGTTGCCCAGGCTGGAGTGTTGTGGCACAGTGTTGGCTCACTGCAACCTCTGCCTCCCAAGCTCAAGTGATTCTCCTGCCTCAGCCTCCTAAGTAGCTGGGATTACAGGTGCACGCCACCACACCTGGCTGTTTTTGTGTTTTCAGTAGAGATAGGGTTTTACAGTGTTGGCCAGGCTAATCTCGAACTCCTGACCTCAAGTGATCCTCCCACCTTGGCCTCCCAAGGTGCTGGGATTACAGGGTTGAGCTGCCAAACCCAGCCAGGAAGTAGATCTAAAATTTTGTATGTATCTCTAGCATTTTCTTCTGTTGTCTCAATTCCGTAGGGTTTTTCCCCCTATTTTTTGCATGTTTCTAGTTTATTTTCAGCCAGTTATTTCTGCTCTGCAAATTAATAGTAGAAAGTTAAAAGCAACTCAGGGCCGGGCACAGTGGCTCCCGCCTGTAATCCCTACACTTTGGGAGGCCGAGGCAGGTGGATCATCTGAGGTCAGGAGTTCGAGACCAGCCTGGCCAATGTGGAGAAACCCTGACTCTAATAAAAATACAAATTAGCCAGGCGTCATGGCACACACCTGTAATCCCAGCTACTGGGAGGCTGAGGCAGGAGAATCGTTTGAACCTGGGAGGCGGAGGATGTCGTGAGCCAGGATCGTGTCACTGCACTCCACCTGAGGGACAGAGTGAATCTCCATCCCAAAAAAAAAAAAAAGCAACTTGATGTTCAGCTTTTCACAACATGAACGTGTACAGGCAGACTAGGGTGTAAAATCACCTGCTTCCTAGGGTACCTGGATTGCAGATGTGTGGAAGATGAGTAACAGGGCAGGATTTGTTTTCCTCTCTATCGCTGAGATAGTTTGCTTCAAGGAATAACTATTTTTCTGACCAAGTTGGATGCTGCACGTGGGGAGGGTAGGCAGATAGGAGTCTGGCGTTGGCCTGTCTGGGAAAGGGTGGGCAAGACGCATGGGGAGAGTGGCGGGGAGGAGTGTCGGAAGGAGAGGAGGAGCCCGGCACGGGAAAGGCTTGGGGCCACTGAAGAGTTTGGCCTCGGATCTATAGTCATGTGAGCACAGATGGTGCTCAGGAATGGGTCTGGGAGAGAGATGACAATTTAGAGTCAGGCCTCCGCCTGGCCCTGGGACCCACTTGCCATGTGACCGTGTGAATTTTATCCCTGTCCCGGGCCTTCTTGAGCTCCTCTGTAGAAGGTGAATTTCTATGATTGTACTTTTCTGACTGGTCACATTTGATTATCTAGTTTAAAAGTTTCTCTCTTTTTTTAATCAGATGATAAACACTCTGTTCTGAATTTAAAGGTAAGATCATTTTTTTAAAAAAACTGGTTTTCTCAATAAATAGAGTTTTCATCATAATTTTTCAACAACTTTGGTGTTTTGTGGGGGAAAATAAATCTTCCTTTAAGAGTTATTTCCTACTGAGTATTTCTTTTAAATACTTTTTTTTTTTTTTGAGAAAGGGGTCTCACTGTGTTACCCGGCCTGGAATGCAGCGGCGCAATCTCAGCTCACCCCAGCCTCCGTCTCCCAGGCTCAAGCAGTCCTCCTACCTCAGCCTCCCGGTTAGCTGGGATCACAGATACACATCACCACACCCAGCTAATTTTTTGTATTTTTGGTAAAGGCAGGTTTTCACCATGTTGCCCAGGCTCGTCTCAAACTCCTGAGCTCAAGTGATCTACCCACCTCGACCTCCCAAAGTGCTGGGATTACAGGCATGAGCCACTGTGCCCAGCCTTAAATACGTTTAAAACATGAGGAAATTAATATTTTCCATAGTTTAATTATGAAAGTAATGTATTAAAGGATTAGAAACTACTTTATAATTAGAATGAATGTAGAACAAATAGACAGTTTTGTCTTTTTTAAAAATTGTTTTTTGAGACAGGCTCTCCCTCTGTCTCCCAGGCTGGAGTGCAGTAGTGTGATCATAGCTCACTGCAGTCTCGACCTCCTGGGATAAAGTGACCCTTTCGCCTCAGTCTCCTGAGTAGCTGGGACTGCAGGCACGTGCCACCACTCCTGGCTAATTTAAAAAAATTTTTTTAGAGATGGGGTCTTGTTATGTTGCCCAGGATGGTCTCAAGCTCCTGGGCTCAAGCGATCCTCCTGCCTTGGCTTCCCAAAGCACTGGGATTACAGGCATGATGTGACATGGCTGGCCTGAGATTTTTTTTTTTTTTTTTTTGAGACAGAGTCTCGCTCTGTTTCCCAGGCTGGAGTCCAGTGGCGCGATCTTGGCTCACCGCAACCTCTGTCTCCTAAATTCAAGTGATTCTCCTGCCTTAGCCTCCCGAGTAGCTAGGACCACAGGCACACACCACCACGCCCAGCTAATTTTTGTGTTTTTAATGGAGATGGGATTTCACCGTGTTGGCCAGGC
>PVKP010029553.1:0-28886 GCA_004027715.1 Plecturocebus donacophilus
AAAAAAAAAAAAAAAAAAAAAAAAAATTATTCTAGGTCACTATGCATAAGAGATCATGCTGCTTATCAGAGATCTCGTATCTATGAAAAAGAAAAAGATTGTTATTTCAAGTGCAGTTTTTTTTTGTCTACAAACCTAGATTACATTCAACTTAAAGTTCCTTGGTACCATTAGCAATGTAAGTAAAGGCTTTATTTAATTTTAAAATTCAGAAAATAAAAACAGGAAAAGGGATGTAATACTAGGGTCTTCATCTTCACTTTGGGCATCATTTATGCAACACTATTCAATAAAAAATTATCTGGAGTGTTAAACAGACAATGTATAAACAGTACAGAACCTGTGCACCAGAGCTCTTTGATATGCAAACTAAAGCAACTTTTCTTTTTTTTCTACAAAGCCAGCCATAACCAAATATGGAAATTGCACATTAAAATGTTCCTTTACTTACAGCATTTTAATTAAAGCAAGTTCAGGGGAGAAATCTCATTTTCACAGGCATCAGTCATCTGTAAAATCCCTAGCTTTTGCTGAATGCAAATTCATTCTAAAATATACATGCCAAAAGATAGGTAAAGTATAAAATCTTTCCAGTAGTTATAGAAGAATACTCTGATGACTCATGGATGAACAATTTTAATTTTTTAAACATTTTTAAAATTACTAATTTCTCATTTATTTTAAACTAATTTCAGAATTATTAGTGCACAAGGTTATTCCATGAATCTCTCCTTCAGTTGCTCAGAAAAAAATATGACACTCTAGTAAAGGCCACACAGTGATTTCAAAGAACTGTAGTGAGGAAAATGAGGAACAGTTTCCGAGAAGCAAAACAAATAAGAAAAGAAAATATGACTCAGGTACTTCAACTTTTATGGAATGCAAAGTGAGTATCTTTAATTTAGTTCAAATCATCTCAATTCATTAAGAAAAATTAAAAAGGCCTTTGCAGAGGCTTAAAAGCATGGCACTACAGAGTGAAATTATTATAAATATACATAAAACCACTATCCTCTACATTATAAATTGTAATAAGGCTTCCTAAGGCTGAAGATGTTGAATGATAAGGTTCAAGCCTTGGAGCCTTCAGCATCAGCAAGATTGATCAGTTAGATAATAAAAATTTAGGAATTTTGGTGCCTTTTTGACCTTATTTCAACTGTAACCTTTACCTAACATATTTTTAACCATTTTCTTTGTGTCAATGTTGATAAAATTCTTCCCACCCTTCAAGGTGCTTGGTAGCCTGTATCAGGCTCCCTATGGGTTGAGTGATATCTTATGAAACCATGTAAACTATCAACACAGTGCTTATAATATTTTAGGTGCTTGGTATGTGTTGATGGATGAAGGTCCAACTCCAATTTCTTCTTCATTTCTGCACTCCAGAGCTCACTCATACCAGCAGATTGGTCCAATCTTTCTTTCATATATACATATGTATTTGCATAGGAAGTATATTTCCAAGCATCTCAGAGAAATATAATGACTAAGTTAAAACAAAATCAGCACTTAAAAATTGGTGTTTTGTAAATTTGTATCATCCTCAGTTCACTAAAAATGGATTACACTGCCTACATAATCATTAAGTAATTATTTATAGGCCAATGAAATAAGTTTAAAATATTTTGACCAAAAATCTATATTTTAAAAGTTTATTTTGTATCATTATGATTTCATATATGACACAATTTCTTTAATAACTCTATTGTGTCAATTTAATGGCATTACTTGATATTAAATGCATGTTGAATCTGACCTATCAAATGATAATTAAAGTGAGAAATTATGTGACTATTTTGCAAGAAAATCAGATATATTTATATGATTATAATAAATATAATTAACATCAAGTAATGTTATTAACTGTTTAAATATTTCTAAATTTATATTAATATTCTAAGTGAAAATAAACACATTGCCTTTTCTTAAAGAATTCCATTTTCCGCTTAGAATTTTCCTTTTCAAATAAAGCCCAGTCAAATAAACTGTTGTAAACTGTGGATACACAAAATCTCAAGTTTTAATAGCCTATGTCTTGCTTCAATGATGTAAACTAATTAAAACACAACAAATATACAATGCTTTCCTTAGGCAAATGACATAAAAATTTACAAAGAATTTAAAAGATAACATGACAAACTAAATAAACCACACTTCTAACACATTTTTGAGAAGTTTTTGAATCGCAGAGAAAATGTGTTGACTACTTTTAAAATATATATTAATAGAAAACATACAGTGTAGTGCTAATAGTGGAAATAGTATTGAATCACAAATAAGTAAAAACTGACATTTTATTAGTGTCATTTATATGACATGAGAAGATGGCTAACAAAAGATTTGGCATGTCATCAGCCTATAATTACTGTCTGTCATTATCATTGAAACTCCAGTTAAGCAAAATATTATTTACAAATTTTCCTTGGGTCCTTAAGCCTCCTCTACTCAAACATATCACAAAATCTTTTCTTCTCTATGATCCTACAAATTTCTAACTTGACACATTATGTTGCAACCCACTGTTTATTTCATTAGAAAGTAATTTTCCAAAGATTGGGACTATATTCTTAAAATAATAAGCCTTATCCCCACATAGTCCTGGCTCATAGTGGATGTTAAATAACTGTTGTATGAACTCAGGTCATCTGCCTCATAAATACGAAAGTGAAAAACCATGTGTGGAATGAAAGTTGCACACATATTTTTTCTTCTTAACTAAGATGTCTCAAACAGGAGAATCAAATAAACTATTTGAAGACATTGTGGATGTGATTTCATATAGAATTTCCAAGATGTGCTATGATAATCAGAGAAATATTTCATTTGTGAGAATTGCTAGTCTTCAGATTCTGTTTGAACCAAGACATTCCAAAGTAGATCTAATCTGTCACATAGTTATTAGTAGGAGAGAATGTAGATAGTAGTTACAAAGATACTAACAAGGAAATGCAGAGACATACTAGTTATTATTTGGTGGATCATCTTTGTTAACATTATCCTGCTGGGTTTGCAACAGTCTGTTTGGCCCTTAGTTTCAGGACAACAATACAGAGTGTTGGGTTGGTTGTAGCCAGGTGTCAAGAGCCACATTCTTCCTTGCATGGCTGCTATCTATTCCTCAAGCTGGAAGTGTAACATGCATACATGTTGCAATGGCAGATTTTTACCCAAGTTTCTGTTTGATTTGCATTCTGGACTACACTCCTGTCAGCTGCTGTTCACTGTTGCAAGAAGAATTTTATCAGAGCTGTTTACTGTTAGAGCACCTTGCATTGGGACTCTTATTTTTGATATAGAGCAGGAAACACTGTAGAGCATTTGTAGTTTATATTAAACTTAGGCTAATGGGTTTTTAAGGGTAAATGTTAACAGTTCCTCACATCTGTGCAAGAGCATATACTCAGTCTCTTTCACCTAGTTCAGAAGCATATGAATCTGTAATCACACTGTCACAAAAACCATCTTGACAGAAGAGATCAACTTCTATACACTTGGTGTATTAGTCCATTTATACGCTACTGATAAAGACATATCGGAGACTGGGAAGAAAAGGCTGTTTCATTTGACTTACAGTTCCATATGACTGGGGAGGTCTCATAATCATGGCAGAAGGCAAAAGGCACTTTTTTTTTTTGAGACGGTCACTTGGGCTGGAATGCAATGGTGTTATCTCGGCTCACTGCAACCTGCGCCTCCCCGGTTCAAGCGGTTCTGGCACCTCAGCCTCCCAAGTACCTGGGACTACAGGTGCATGCAACCGCGTGCTAATTTTTGTATTTTTAGTAGAGACTGGGTTTCATCATGTTGGCCAGGATGGTCTCCATCTCTTGACCTCGTGATTAGCACACCTTGGCCTCCCAAAGTGCTGGGATTACAGGTGTGAGCCACCGTGCCCTGCCAAAAGGCACTTCTTAGGTGGCTGCAGCAAGGGAGAATGAGGAAGAAGCAAAAGTGAAAACTCGGGAAAAACTCATCAGATCTCGTGAGACTTATACACTATCACGAGAATAAGATGGAGAAAGACCAGCCCCATGGTTCAATTACCTCCTCACTGGGTCCCTCCCCAAGACGTGGGAATTCTGGGAGACAAAATTGAAGTGAGATTTGAATGGGGACACAGCCAAACCATATTACTTGGAGATACCCACAACTTAATTTCTGAAGTTTAACACTTATATAACTCTTTGACCAACCTTGTCCCTCCTCCTCTCTTATATAACGCTTGCATACTTGAAACATGAGTGTAGAATTTGTGACATGCCGTTAAAATACCTTTAAAAGCCCTATATTTTAGATGATGTTCATATTTTGTGTTTTCCCTACACTGAAAGCTATTGATAATTATGCAACAAAAATATACTTCTATCTTTTAATAGTTTAAGAATATTTGCCCAAATTAGGATAAATTCATACGTTAAATTATTTGCAGATCATTTTGGGCCCTGTCATCTGTAGCTATCAGATAAATAGCAGAACTTAACCACATTTCTAAAAGAAGCATTAGAAAAATTTCTAACTTGTGTAAGTAAAAGTAAAAACCTAAATTTGTATTAATATTGTTTTGATTGAACTACAGATAAAGTTGATTATTTTTACAATAGGAAAATTAGACAAACCTAAAGATGTTACAATGGAAAAAATCTACAGTAAAGTGAACATAAACTTGGTGTGACAGATTTTTTATTATGCTACTTATTCTCATATTATAGTAAGACACACACCCAAGTAAAAATTAAGCTCTGCAATTAATGTGTGATATTAGTAGTTCAGTATCAGAACAATCATTCTTTTAAAATTTTAGTTAAACATTTAAATGCCTATTAATATAAATTGATAATATGATTTATGTATAAAAGAATTTATTTCTCAGCCAGGCGTGATGGCTCACATGTAATCCCAGCATTCTGGGAGACTGCCACAGACAGATCACTTGAGGCCTGAAGTTCAAGGTTATCCTGAACAACATAGTGAGACTCTGTCTCTAATAATTTTTTTTTAAATATCTGAGCATGGTAGCTTACACCTGTACTCTCAGATATGTGGAAGGCTGAAGTGGGAGGATCCTATGAGCCCAGGAGATGGAGGCTGCAGTGTGCTGATTGCATTACTGCACTCCAACCTGGATGACAGAAAGAGGTCCTTTCTCAAAAATATTTTAAAAGTGATTTTCTCATTATTTTATAGTGGTTATCTACTAAGTGATTATTGTGAGACTGTTTTCTTATACAGTCAGCCCTTTGTCAGTGGGCGTCCCATCCATGGACTCAACTAAATGTGGATAAAAAATATTTGGGAAATACATTGTGTCTATACTGAATATGTACAAACTTTTTTCCTGTAATTATTCCCTAAACAATATAACAACTGTTTGTATAACATTTATATTGTATTAGATACTATAATCTAAAGATGACTTAAAGCATATGGAAGGATGTGTATAGTTTATATGAAAAAACTAGGCCATGTTTTATCAGGAACTTGAGCATCCAAAAATTTTCTTTATCCACAGGAGATTCTGGGACTTAACTCCCATGAATACCAAGGGAGTAGTGAACTAAGAATTTCAAGTGAAAAAATCATTATCCATATGCCACTGTTAAAAGAATATCATTCCCATTGAGGTTTAAATATTAAATAAAGATCAATCTTTGTTTGTAGCTCTAAAATACTTTGCTTTTACCAACTGCTCACATAGCCTCAGATTCTCTTGGGTAGAGATTATGGCAAGTAGATGCTTCTGTCCCTTTACAGTGTCCACTGAAAGCAGTAAAATTGACACAAGTTTTGAGGTAATACATACAACCATACACATGCATCCATATGCAAGCAAAAGCATGTATATTACTATACACACATAGACATGAATGCACATATACACACTCATATATCCACATAACACACAGGCACAAATACACACTTACATTTTTTGTCTTATTCCACTAATTTTAAAGATCTTTTGTCAATTTCAGAGAACTAATTAGTGTCATAGGTATCCATGTATAGCTAAACCAAAAAATACATATTTCTGAAAGAAACAAGTAGGAGGGAAAGTTTTGGGTAGTTGTATGAGTCAGGGTTCTCTAGAGGGAAAGAACTAACGGAATATATTATACATACATACATATATACATAAATATGTATGTATGTATGTGTGTGTGTGTATGTATATATATATATATATATATATATATATATATATATATATATAAAGAGAGAGAGAGAGAGTTTAAGTATTAACTCATGTGATCACAAGGTCCCACAATAGGCTGTTGGCAGGCTGAGGAGCAAGGAGAGCCAGTCTGCGTTCCAAATTGAAGAACCAGGAGTCTGATGTTGGAGGGCAGGGAGCATTTAGCATGGGAGAAAGATGTACGCTGGGAGACTAGACAAGTCTTTCACATTTTTCTGCCTATTTTTTATTCTAGCCATGCTGGCAACTAATTAGATTGTGCTCACCCAGATTTAGGGTGGGTCTGATTTCCCAGCCCACTCACTTAAATGTTAACCTCCTTTGTCAGCACCCTCACAGACACACCCAGGACCAACACTTCATATCCTTCAATCCAATCAAGTTGACACTCAGTATTAATCATCACAGTAGTTTTACCTGGAGGTCTAGATTTTAAATAAGAAGTGTGTCGTCATGGTTTTAATTATTTGTAATAGACTGATATTTCACTCATATTCATGCTGATCTTTGTTATGTTTGTGACATATAACACAAAGAGTAAAAAAAGTTATTGCAAACTTCTTTCATAAGTTTATGTAAATATTATTGATAACATTACCTAGTTATATTGGTTCATATCCTGCATAGTTTATTAAACAAAGTTTGAAATAAATAGTTTCTAAACAAAGACTGACCCTTTTGGCTGTCATTCTGTATTTGTTGCTATGACAGAAGGTTTCTGAGTTAGCTTGGGTAATTTTAGACAGCATACTTCATTTTCTGTTAGTCCATCTGCACATTTGATTTAACTTAGAGCTCTGTTCATGAAATATTTAAAAATAAAACAATGATGATTAATATCTGTTGCACACCCAAAAGGAATTTTAATCACCCAACCAATACCAAATTTGCTTCTCTCTACCTTTGAGTAAGACCCTTACATTGCATCTCTGAGATGCACAGATTTCCTCTGGTTTCTGTAATATCCTATTCCTCTTCATCCAACTTCATCAGCATAATACTATCAGAATTATCCTATGAGTAGCCAAAGGGACGAGTACAAAGAAATAAATGATACGAATTATTTATACACTTCTTGCAAAGCCATCAAAAGTAATCCCATTGAGCCTTATGTAACCATGAACCTCTTCTGAACACTAGCAATCTAAACCATGAAGACATTCACTGTTTAACCAAAAAGAACATTTAAATAATCCAATTGTACTAAGTGAGTTGTTCAATATTAAAACTTAGAGTATTTTTAACATGGTGTGTTAGTTCCATAGAAAGAATAGACAAAACATAAAGAAATAAATCTTTTTGAATAAATAAGTGAAGAGTTCCTACCTTGTAAGTCCTCTAACAAGAGAAATGAGAATTAGGCACAAAAGACTGGCCATGCTTGTAGTTAATGTTAATAGCATTAATCTATAAGGAGCTATTGCAAATTACACCTAACAAATAAGAAATGTAGGCAATTAATAAAAGATTGAATAAGATCTAATGATAAATATATATGAAGATATCCCCTCTCTGTGTGGTAAAGGAAATACACACTAAAGTGAACTGTTAATTTTCACCTATCATATTTTCAGAGATTTAAAAACTAAAAATATCCTGTGCTGGAAAATAATGTAGACAAGTGGAATTTTCAATAGTCTATTTCTTCATGTGTTCATATTTTTCAGTAAATAAGTTTGTCTAAGACTGGAAATTTTTGTATTAATTTCTTATATAGCATTTTTAAAACATTTTTCTTCTGGAGATAGAGGTATATCCCTTTTACATACACATTAGTATTTATGTGGGGCATCTTTCATTAATATTTGATGAATCTCAAAAGAATTTAAGTATCCATTATGCATTTATGCTGGTGTTCCTTCATGTTTTTTGTTTCTAGTGAAAATTTCCAAGTAAATTTTTTTTGAGCATACACATTTTAAAAAACAATAAAACCATACACCACTAAAAAAAGTAGTCTATATTTTTATTCTTTAAGATTCATTGATATTTTGTTTTCATTTTCTCTCTATACAAATTTTTAAAAAATTTTGTTATTAAAACTTTACTAATTCCTGCTTCTTTCTTTGTTTTCATTAAAGAAAATGTAATATTTCTCTGGTACAGTTTTCCATATGTGTATCTTACTGATTGCAAATTGTAGGATTCCTATCCCTGTTGATTATATAACTATTGGTATGATTTAACATGTTTTTCTATACTATGTATTTCTTGTAAATTGGTAATTAAAAATAAAGTCTTGTCCATATGTAGGTTCTGTTTTTTTTCTCTTGAGACTTTTACAAGATGGACACTTCTATTTGCAGCCCCATAATATCAGATCATTTCTCTGTTTTCATGTTATTACTATATATTTATAATATGGTACAGATGCTTTAAATGATTAGGTGTTTCAAAAGAGCAGTATTCTAGTTCTGCTATTTCTTCTTCATTTATTTGATTACTTTCATGAAAGATTTATTTTTCTTATGAACTAGTTTTTTAAATCTCAGTTGCCACAGATTTTTATAAAATGCAGTAATACGCTTGTTTCATCCTTATTAATTTTTTCCACTAGTTTCAATATCCTATACAATTTCTCTGGAATCTGACAAAAGATTTTTTCTCCCTTTCACTTTTTGTTCTGTCATAGTGTCATTATTAAATCATAGATTCCAGGAAGAAGAAGAAGGAGAACTGAGCAAAGGGGAATCCCCTTATAAAACCATCAGATATTGTGAGAACTTACTATCACAAAAATAGCATGGGGGAAACTGTCCCCATAATGTGATTACCTCCCACTAGGTCCCTCCCATAACACATGGGGATTATAAGAATTGCAATTCAAGAGGAGATTAGGTTAAAGACAGAGCCAAACTGTATCAATCTCCATAAAGAGAACTATAAAACACTGATGAAAGAAAGCAGAGATTACACAAATTGGAAAATATTCCATGCTCATAGACTGGAAGAATCAACATCATTAAAATGATAATACTACTTAAAACAATTTACATATTCAATGCAACTCCTATCAAATTATCATCATTTTTTACAGAATTAAAAAAAATATAAAATTCATATGGATATGAAATGGAGCCCAAAGCAATCCTAAGCAAAAAGAACAAGCCAGAGGAATCACATTACCTTACTTTATAATATGAGGCTATAGTAAATAGTAGTGGTACAAAAATAAACATATAGGTCAAGGGAACAGAATACAAGTTCCAGAAATAAAGTTGCACACCTGCAAGCATATGATCTTGACAATAACAAGCAATGGGAAAATGACACCCTATTAAATAAATAGTGCTAGGAAAATTGGTTAGCCATATGCAGAATATTGTAACAGGACCTATCTTTTTACTATGTACAAAAATTAACTCAAGATGCATTAAATATTTAAATGTAAGAGCTAAAAACATAAAAATCCCTAAAGAAAATCTAGAAAAACTCTTTTGAACATTGCCTAGGCAAATAAATTATGACTAAGACCTCAAAAATAAATGCAAGACAAACAAAAAATTGACAAATGAAACATATTAAACTAAATAACTTTCCTACAGCAAAATAAACTATCAACAGAGTGAACAGACAATCTATAGAATGGGAGAAAATGTTTACAAACTATGCCTCCAACAAAAGACTAGTATCCAAAATCTGTGAGGAAATTAAGTCAACAAGAAAAAATATATAATTCAGTTAACAAGTGGGCAAAGGACATGAACAGACACTTCTCAAAAGAAGACATACAAGCAGACAACATACGAAAAAAAATGCTCATATGCTCATAATCACTAATATTCAGAGGAATGCAAATCAAAACCACAAGGAGATGTCATTTCACAACAGTCAGAATGGCTACTATTAGAAAGCCAAAAAATAACAGATGTTGGCAAGGTTGTAGAGAAAAGGGAATGCAAGTTATCTATAGTATGTCAGATGTTAAATGCTATGAATAAAAAAAAAAAAACGCGGGGGGGGCGTGGTGGGGAAGGCTGGCCAGTGTGCATTTTCTTAATTGAAAGCAGTGTGTATATGATGGCCTCATTGAAATGGTAAAATTTGAAGGATTAGAAGAGCAATCAGTGAAGATATCTAATGAATAGACTATCAAATTAGAAACACAAAATGCTCGTGTTAGTTGTAGTCTTCGTGTACTTGAGAAAATAGGGAAGCAAAAATTCTGGAGAAAAATGAGAAAAAAACAAAAGTAAGGGGAAATGGAGTCATAAGGTACTGGCAGTTAAAACTCTTTTTTTTCTATTCTTTTCAGATATAATCCTCTTACCATAAAATTAACATCTTTAAAGAATTCAGTGGAATTTATTTGTTGTATATTTTCCAAGTTATGAAATATTCCCATGGAATAATTTTATTATGTTTTCTTTACCTTAAGAAGAAGCTCTATACCCATTAACACCTTACCCCATTAACCTACCACTAGTTTTAGGAAATCTCTGATCTATGTACAGTCTCTATGGATTTGCTTATTCCAGATATTTTATATAAATGGAATAATGTGTTATATTTTGTGACTGTATTGATTCACTTAACGTAATATTTAATGGTGCATCCATGTTGTAAACTTGTTACCTCTATTTAATTTATTGCACACTTTTAATTAGATGTTTAAAGTGTTCTTTATATATTCTGGATACAAGTTTCTAATTCAATATAAGATTTGTAATTTTTTTCATTCTATTGTATTTTCACTTGCACTTTGTTGATGTTAGCACTGACATAATTTGCAGCACTAATTTTTTTGTTATTGTTCTATTTTGATAAAGTCTAATCTATTTACTTTTATCACTTTTTCTTTCGATGTCTTATCTAAGAAACCATTTCCTATCTCACGATACAAATATACACTTCTATGTTTTTTAATAATAATCTGATGTTTTTAAACCTTAAATTTGGATTTATATTGGGTTTTGAATTGATTTTTGTGTATAGTGTAAGGTAGGAGTCAAACATTTTTTTTGCATGTGACATACAGTTGACTCAGTACTATTTGTTAAGGCATTATTCTTTCTCCAACTCAATTGCCTTGGCACTATTATTGAATGTCAAATGATTATAAATATATGGATTTATTGCTGAAATCTCAATTCTACTTCAGTGATTACTATAACTATATTTATGCCAGTACCATATTATCTTGATTAATTAGATGTACAGTGTAAGAAGGCAAAATTTTACCTCTACCCTCAGAGTTTATGTCTGAATCTGAAAAATTAAAAGTAAATTGACATACATGTATTAACAGAAAAAAATGTGTGTGTATATATATATATATATAATACATAAATTATAGAGAAAACATAATATAAATATATAAAACATGTTATATAATGCACATTATATATGCTTTATATAAATGTAAAATTTTACATGACACAGGAGCCCTCATTTCCTCATGAAGAAATAAAGGCCCAAGTAAGTAGTAAAGCCTTAATGCTTTGATACTAGGTTGAATAAAGAGAGGTGATCATGGAAAAGTAACTAAATTATGTGAAGAGGTAAAGGAAGATAAGAAGTATTTTAACAAAATGTGTTTCTACAAAATTCTCTTGGCTATGACTCTGTTGAATAATGCTTTTTTTTGTTCTCCAGGTACAGAGAAGGTATCTTTGACATGGTAGTCTTTAATATCCTGTGTTCAGTGGGAAAAGGGAAAATCAGAATGCCCCTCTTGCATCTGCTGTTTTTAAGTGATTTTTGCTTAAAATAACCTTTATATTTAATGGCATAATTTGGATTCATGTATTATGCCAACCTTCTAGAGTAATTTAAAAATGGAAACATCTGAGTTTTCTAACATTGTTCTTTGTCAAGATTGTTTTAGCTGTTCTGGGTTGAATGTTTAAGAGGGCTGAAAGTTCAAGTTTGTTAAATATTCAAATGTATGAGTTTTAGGATCAGCTCCTCAAATTCTGTCAGAAAAAAAGAGGGTAGGATTATGATAAGAATTTCATTAAATTTGTATATCAGTTTGGGGAGTAATGCTATTTATCATTCATATCATATTAATGATATTGAGTATTTTGATCCATTGATATAGATTTTTTCCATTTATTTATAGTTTCTTAAATTTTTGAATAATTATTGTTGTATAAACATATAATCTTGACTTATTTTGTTAAATTTATTCCAAACATTTTATCTGTATTTATGTTATTGTGGAAAAAAATTGCTTTTCTTAACTTAAAATGTGAATTATTTATGCTAGTGCATTGAAATAAAACTGATTTTGTATATTGATATGTCTCCTAAATATTGCTAAAATTGTCTATTCTAACAGTTTTAGTTCATTCCTTGGGATTTTCTATGTACAAAATCATGTTATCTGAAAAAATATATGTATATATTTTGAGATGGACTCTTGCTCTGTCACCCAGGCTAGAGTGCAGTGGCACCATCTCGGCTCATTGCAACCTCAGCCTCCTAGGTCCAAGTGATTCTCCTGCTTGAGCCTCTGGAGTAGCTGGGAATAGAGGCACTCACCACCATGCCCGGCTAATTTGTGTACTTTTATTAGAGATGAGGTTTCACCACGTAGGTGATACACCTGCCTCAGCCTCCCAAAGGGTGAGATTACAGGCATGAGCCATCATGTTCAGCCAATAAATATAATTTTACTTCTTCTTACCAGTATGAATACCATTTATTTACTTACTTTTTGCCTAATTATCCTTCCTAGACCCTCCAGTGCAATTTGAAATATAAGTGGCAAGAACATCTTTATCTTTTTCCTGATCACAGCATGAAAATATTCATTATTTTAGCATTCATATGATGTTAGCTGTGAGTGTTCAGGATATGTACTCGGGTTGAGAAAGCACTCTTTCATTTCTAATTTGTTGATCATTATTATTATTAAAGGTACTGGACTTTTTCTAATTTCTTTTTGATGTCTATTTAGATGATTATGTGAGTTTTTCCTTCATGCTATTAACATAGTATATTGAATTTATCGATTTTTTAAATTATACCTTAAGTTCTGGGATACATGTGCAGGTCATGCAGGATTGTTATATATGTATACACAAGCCATGGTGGTTTGCTTCATCCACCCCCTATCACGTATATTAGGTATTACTCCTAATGCTATCCCTCCCCAATCCCCCTACCCGCTGCTATTTCTCTCCTAGCCCACCCCCTACCATCAAACAGGCCCCAGTGTGTGATGTTCCCCTCCCTGTGTCCATGTGTTCTCATTGTTTAACACCCACTTATGAGTGAGAACTTGTGGTGTTTGGTTCTCTATTCTTGTGTCAGTTTGCTGAGAATAATGGTTTCCAGCTTCATCCATGTCCTTGCAGAGGACAAGAACTCATACTTTTTTGTGGCTGCATAGTATTTCATGGTGTATATGTGCCACATTTTCTTTATCCAGTCTATCACTGATGAGCATTTGGGTTGGTTACAAGTCTTTGCTATTGTAAACAGTGCCATAATGAACATACATGTGCATGTGTCTTCATAATAGCATGATTTATAATCCTTTGGGTACATATCCAGTAAAGGGATTGCTGGGTCAAACGGTATTTCTATTTCTAGATCCTCGAGGAATTGCCACACTGTCTTCCACAATGGTTTAACTAATTTACACTCCCACCAAAAGTGTAAAATCGTTCCTATTTCTCCACATCCTCTCCAGCATCTGTTGTCTCCATATTTTTTAATAATGCCATTCTAACTGTCATGAGATAGTATCTCAATGTAGTTTTGATTTGCATTTCTCTAATGACCAGTGCTGATGAGCTTTTTGTCATATGTTTGTTGGCTGCATAAATATCTTTTTTGGAAAAGTGTCTGTTCATATCCTTCACCTAGTTTTTGATTTTTTTTTAATAAATTTGTTTAAATTCTCTGTAGATTCTGGATATTAGCCCTTTGTCAGATGGGTAGTTTGAAAAATTTTTCTTCCCATTCTGTTGGTTGCCCGTTGGCTCATGGTTAGAAAGAATCAATATCATGAAAATGGCCATACTGCCCAAAGTAATTTATAGATTCAATGCTATCCCCATCAAGCTACCATTGACCTTCTTTACAGAACTGGAAAAAACTACCTGAAACTTCATATGGAACCAAAAAAGAGCCTGCATAGCCAAGACAATTCTAAGCAAAAAGAACAAAGCTGGACATATCGTGCTTCCTGACTTCAAACTATTCTACAAGGCTACAGTAATCAAAACAGCATGGCACTGGTACCAAAACAAAGATATGGACCGGTGGAATGAAACAGAGGCCTCGGAGGCAACACCACACATCTACAACCATCTGATATTTGACAAACCTGACAAAAACAAGCAATGGGGAAAGGAGTCCCTGTTTAATAAATGATGTTGGGAAAACTGGCTAGCCATATGCAGAAAGCTGAAAGTGGACCACTTCCTTACACCTTATATAAAAATTAACTCCAGATGGATTTAAGATTTGAACATAAGACCTAACACCATAAAAATCCTAGAAGAAAATGTAGGCAGTACCATTCAGGGCACAGGCAAGGACTTCATGACTAAAACACCAAAAGCAATGGCAACAAAAGCCAAAATAGACAAATGGGATCTAATTAAACTTAAGAATTTCTGCACAACAAAAGAAACGATCATTAGAATTGATTAATTTTTAAATGGTAAACCAACCTTATATTACTAGGATAAATTTCACTTGTTCACGGTCCATAATCCTCTCTGAATTGCTAAATTTTGTTTGGAAGTGTTTTATTGAGGAATTTTGCATTTACTTCATAAACGATTTTGATCTGTGGTTTTCTTTTCTTGTGAAGGCTTTACACATTCATTTGTCATTGTAAGGGTGATTTCATAGAATAAATTAGCAAGTGTTCCCTTCTCTTTGAATTTTATCTAATTTGACAAAAAATTTCCATATTGTTCACTAGAATACTTTTTATGTTTTTATTTTTATAAGATTGTGAGTAATGCATTTTTCAAAGTTTTTGAATATCTATCACGTTTTAAATTCATCAGGCTAACTATAGATTTGCCAATTTTGTTGATCTGCCAATTTTGTTGATCATTAAAAAACTTAATTTTGATATTGTTTCTTTTCCCTGTTGGTTTTCTAATCTGTATTCCTTTTATTTCCTTTCTAATCTTTAGTACTTTTTTCCTTCTGCATGGTTTGAGTCTGCTTGATATGGTGTTTTCTTTACTTAAGATGACAAATAGATTATTGATTTAACATTATTTTAAATTTAGGAATGTACCGTTATACATTTCCTGTAAGTCGTTTTTTAGATGCATCTAATAAGTTTCAGTGTGTTGTGTTTTTATTTTTATGTCTAAGTACATTCTAATTTGCCTTGTTTTTTCTTTTTTGATCATTGGATTCATAGAAGTATATTGTTCATTTTCACGACTTTGTGAATTATCCAAATTTTCTTAATTGGCTTCAAATTTAAGTCTTTTATAGTCATAAAATATATTTCATATGAGTTTAATTTGCTCACATTTGTTAAAACTTATTACCTAGAATATTGTCAGTCCTTGAGAATGCTTTGCATGCAGTTAATAAGTATATATCCATATTGAGTGTTCTATAAGTGTTATCTTAAGTCTAACTTGTTTTATTCTGTTCTTCAAATACTACCTAGTGGTTCTATTCATTAAAAGGGTGTTAAAGCTTTCTAATCATCATTGTTGAATTGTCTATTTCTTCTTTCAATTATGTGAATGTTTGCTTCATGTATTTTGAAGCTTCACTGTTGGGTACACACACACACACACACACGCACACATACAATAAAATGCCCAAATAACTTTTTCTATTAAATAGTATGAATATTTCTCAAAGAACTAAAAATAGAACTACTATTTGATCTAGTAATCCTTTTGCTAGTATATACCCAAAGTAAAAGAAATCATTATACAACAAAGATGCCTGCCCTCATACATGTGTCACAGCACTATTCACAATAGCAAAGTCATGGAATCAACCTAATTGTTCATTAACTAATGTTAGGATAGAGAAAATGTGTTAGATATGCATATACAACAATATACATTCAACTATAAATAAAGAATTAAATTGTGTATTTTACAGCAACATATATGGTACTGGGGATCATAATCTTAGGTCAAGCAACTCAGAAACAGAAAATCAAATAATGCATGTTCTTATTTGTAAAGGGAAGCTAAATAATGTGTGCATATGAACATGGAGTATGTAATAATAGTCATTGCAAACTTCAAATGGTGGGAGGGTGGAAATGCACACTATTAGGCTGATGATGAAAGTGCACACTATTAAGTTGATGAATTGCACAATGTACACTATTAGGTTGATGATTACACTAAAAGACAAACTTCACCACTACACAATATATCCATGTCACAAAATTGCACTTGTACCTCTTAAATTTAAACAAGGATTTTAAAACAGTATATTTTTTTGAAGGTGATATACTGTTTTTATTATTTTCTCAAAATATACTAGAAATTTTTCATTATATATGTATTTAAAATAACTGAAAGCAAACTTTATTACTTTCCTGTTTCTGTCTGAGTGCTGGGGTGATGATGATTTTATTTCACTATTTCATGTGACATACGAAAGAAAGGGAACAGATTTCTTTCTTTTCTTTTCTTCATCTCAAAAAAAAAGAAATGAAAAGATAAAACAGTATATTTTAAGAGATATTCCAGATCTTTTTTTGTTACTATTTTTATGGTATACAATTTTCCATAGTTTTAATCTAATTCTATTTGTCTTATTAAATTGAAAGTATCTCTTTTAATTTTTATTCTAATAAAAAGAAGAAAGATATTGAAGTGTTATGAATAGAGTACTGACATGACTTTTCTTAAATTTTAAAAATTACCAACTGTTGAGTTGAATGGTAAAGTTAGTATAATGGTGAATACATGGTGTTATGCATTTGGCAAAACCAACATAACTCTACAACACAAAGAGTGAACTTTAATGTAAATCACGAACTTTAAATAATAATGCATTAATATTGCTTCATCAAATATAACAAACATAGCACACCAGTGCAAGATGCTAATAAAAGTGGAAACTGAAGATAGGGGAAAAGAAGTCTGTACTTTCTACCTAATTTTTCTGTAAACCTAAAACTCGCTCTAAAAATAAAGTCTATTAATTGTTTAAAAAAAATAGATCATTATAAATGTTTCTTATTTAATTTCGCTGTATGAGTTAACTTCAGAATTTCTTAAGTTATTGGGCATATAGAAAAAGATAAATTTTGGAAGAATCATATAATGTTTCAGCCAATGAGTCTGTTAGAATAAACAGTACTCAAGCAATCACTAAAAATTATTGTGTTCAATTATGCTCATAAATGGAACTATACTAGTAATATAGAGATATAGATAGATACATAGTTCATAGTTAAAGTATAAAGCTAAAGCTGATCAAGTGATTATTTGAGATATAGATAGATACATAGTTCATAGTTAAAGTATAAAGCTAAAGCTGATCAAGTGATTATTTGAAGAACTCAGAAATTTCAGAGAATCCTACATTAGCTGAGAAATGTTAAAGGCTTAAAAGTCCTGCTTCAATGTAAAGAGATACATTAAAGCAGACTAAAAGTAAATTATAGTAATGATGGCAGACATCTCTTACATTTAAGAACATTAAAATATTCTCTGAATACACAATTTTTCATTTATTTTACACATGATAAGTCATTCACTGCATAGGTCATATATTTGAATTATAATTATTTTATGGCATAATATGTCTTTCACAATTTACTAATAAGAATTCCAGAACAGTTTTTCCAAAATTATGTCCCAGAAAACACTGACCACCCTGTACTTTATTTAAGTTTATGCAAAAATAATGTGTTGAAATAAGTTGCTAAAATGAGTTGGAGAATCACTGAATAGTAAAATTCTCCTCTTAAGAGTTGCAGCGCACATTAGCATCTTAAAGACTCTAAGCTATCTTGTACTAGAGAAAGCTCTTTTACTTTGTTTAACTCAGCATTTCCAAACTTATTTTACCAGAGAACACTTTTTTCTTCCCTTAGAGAACATTATTACAAACTCGAGGAGAATGTGTGTCCCACAGGAACTATTAGGAATATATCAGTCTTACCTACCTTCTTATTTCATAGTTGGGGAGATTTAGAACCCAAATAAATTAGATAATAACCCAAGACAAGTTAAACAGTTACTCCAAATCATAGAGCAAGCTAGTGACAAAAATGAAAGAAATCTAATCCAATTATTTCTAGTTTACTTCAATTTCCACTATCTCACACTGTGTTTCATTATAGGAATGAATGTCCTATCTTTGAACATGAATAATTTGAAGGCTATATAAATGATGTTATTTTTAGTTTTAAAGGCATTCTATATGTGTTTGTATCTATCCACACATTATAAATCTCATGTGTGTGAATATATTTATGTCTTTATGTACTTATTCATGTCTCCGTGAGTCTTACATGTGTATATGGACCTGAATACTTGTGTTTATTCATTTATACCCTAAGTGTAATTGAAGAAAAAGCAGTGGTAAGAGGATCATTTTAAACATTCTATATTTTGATGTTGTCTAGCAGGGAAAATACATAGCTCTACTGGGTACAGAAATAGCTTCTCTGGAAAGAGCTGCATTATATCATTAAAATATTGAGGACAAATCTCAATTTGACAAAGTTGATTCATTCAGTGTCTCAGACATTAATTCTATTAGTATAAACATAAAAGATTAGGAGGTGGAATAAACGAGCAAGTCACATAGCTAAGGAAATGGCATTTCTTTTCATTTTAGTTACCAAATTTAGCATTACTCAGTAAGTGGTTCTGAATATCAGATAAGACTATCTTGATGAATTTTCAAATCAATCTTATTTTTGTAACTATACTTATTTTCCTAGAAATTACAGTGCAACACACATACTTGCAGGCAAGTAGAATTTTATCTCCCCAAAAGAAAAAAAAAGTCTCACTCTCATTTCCTTGTTCTCACTTTGATAAAAAGGAAGGATTTTAACAACCCAGAATATATTTTTTCTATTATGAAGTATGAAATGGTGACATCATATTAAAACATTTTCTTTCTTAAGAAACATATATTATTTTTACTCATGACCTTAGCATAAGGTATTTTCTAGCTTATATATAGAGAGAAATCCTGAGTTAATAAAGTGCCTGATAGAACATTTAATAGTATTTCATATGAATTATAATAGGATCCATGTTTAGTTCCAAAGGGGGAAAATCCACTTTTAGCTTGGTCCACAATGGGAAAGTTATTCCTGTCAGAGAAACACATTTATAAGACTCCTGTTATCTCACTAGTATAGCTAGAATGCTGAACAGAATCATCTGGGCAAGAGATGCAGAGACAGAAATGCTTATTATGTAGGGCCATGAAAACAGAAAAGAATGTCCTCCTTGCATAATAATTACTGTAGGGAATATTATGTGGGCCTCACTGGAGAAAACAACTCTTGTTAGAAAAACAGCTGATAAAGATGCTGATGTCTACAATGTGAACATTGACATATAGTGTACAGATACTAAAATATCATTATGCAGTAGACAAGATTAATAGGTGTATTAGTTTTCTATTACTGCCTAAAAATCATCACACATTTTATAGCTTAAAACAACACAAATTTTTATTCCACAGTGTCAGGACATAGGTTATTGGGTTCTTCTTTCAGGGTCTCATGGGACTGAAATTACTATGTTAACCAAGGGTTGATCCCACTGGGAGCTTAGTGCTCTCTTCCAAGCTCACTAGTCATTAGCAGAATTTAGTTTATTGTGCTTATAGGACTAAGGTCCCAGTTTTCTTTGTGTTTTTTGCACAGGTGGCTCCCAACTCTATAAGCCTTCCTGAGATGTCATGGGCCCTCCCACAAGGTGGCAGCTAACTTCTTCAAAAATAGCAGCAAACTCTTTTAGTCCAGCAACGTGTGGTCTGGGGTCATATGAAATATAACGTAATCACAAGATTGACTTCCATCATTTTTGCTATGATACAACCTTTTCAAGGTAGTGAGTATCTTATATGCACAGGTCCTATACATTATCAAGGGGAGGAAAATGTATAGTATCAGTACGTGGGGGCATTGGAATTTTGGAGACCACCTGAAAATTCTGACTACCACACTGGAAAACATTTCATTTTACAAGAGGTAAGAACTAGAAAAGCACAAGAACATGGAAAAGATTCAGTAAAATTAGCACAACTCAACAGAAAGTCAGAATGTAAAGAATTTTGTTACTCAAATGCAGATAATGAAAAATGTAGGTTTTCCAATTAAGATTCACTTTATCTTTCATCAAAGACGATGTTTCACTTGATAAGCATCTTCTCCTTTAAGAAAACTGCATATTTACTTCAAATTCTAAATATATTAATCCTTTTAAACATTCAGAAATAGGTGTTATGTATTTATAGTTGAGATATTCTTTATATAATTTTGAATAGATTATTTACAATAATTAGGATTATTAATATAATATAGTACAAAATATATTTATATTTCATGTTGTTAATTCAGTCCTTCCTAACGAGTAATTTTGTTTTCCTAAAGTCTGACCAAATTATTCCCTTTAGCTTGATAAAACTTTTAGACTAGTTTCTTTCGGACTATATGTTCCTGATCTCACTTTTCTTTTAGCAATACTTTAGAAAACTTGCAATTCTAAATTATCTCTTTGAGGTTTAAATATTTTACAACCCAGAAATGTCTTTCTCATGCACCATGGAGCCATCCCTTTGAAAGGTAGTAATTGAAGGAGCTATTACCCCAACCTCCCAGTTTCTGTGGAAGGGTATGATCCTAACTTCAATAACACACAGTTAACAAATACTGATGAACTAATCACATTGACCAACCTCCTGACTAACATCCTTCAGTACTTTTCCATTAGTATATCTCAGTATTTAAAAATCCTCCCACTGTTTGTTTCAGATGAACTGAATTCAATCTCTCTCTCCTTTTGTAATGGTTTTGGCCCCTATTACAATAATCTTGAATAAGTCTTTTTTGACATTTTTAAAGTGTCTGATGCAATGTCTCTTTGATAAGTCTCAAATTAAATAATCATGAAAATGGTTGTTACTGTACAAGATAAAACTCAAATGACTATTTATGCTTTTTGGTACCCATCAAACACATATTACGTGTATATAGAATACCCTGTAAAAAGAGCTAACACGGTAAAAAGTATTTGTGTCTGAGAGTGCCATATATTGCAAGTTATCTACACAATCTGAACTGGAATGAATGTGTTTATAAAGAAGTATTGCAAGGTACTCTTATCTCATTATTAAGCAGCTAGCCAAGAGTCTCATGGTATTATGGACTATGTATTCCAATAGCAGAAAAACATTTAAATTAATTCATTAACATGATTAATTGAGATTTAACCATAAATTATATATGTTGACCTAAGAATAAATGGGTTTTATATATTTACTCACAAATTCAGAAAGCTGTAAAGACATTGCAGTTTAATTGCATAGTACGAACTCGTAAGTACTTAGCAATTTGTTCATCAATAAAAATGGACCAATGGAAAACAGTAGAAAACCCAGAAATAAGACCTGACATTTACAACTATCTGATCTTCAACAAGCAGGTATTCAACAAACCTGACAAAAATAAACAATGGGGAAAAGATTTCCTATTCAATAAATGGTGTTAGGATAACTGGCTAGCCATATGCATAAAATTGAAACTGGACTCCTTCCTTATACCATGTATAAAAATTAACTCTAGATGTACTAAAGGCTTAAATGCAGAACCCAAAACTATAAAAACCTTGGAAGACAACCTAGACAATACTATTCAGGACATAGGCATGGGCAATGAATTCATGATGAAGATGCCAAAAGCAATTGCAACAAAGGCAAAATGGATGAATGGGATCTAATTAAACTAAAAAGCTTCTGCACAGCAAAATAAACTGTCAACAGAGTACACAGACAACATGCAGAATGGAAGAAAATTTTTTCAAACTATGAATCTGACAGAAGTCTAATATCCAGCATCTATAAATAACTTAAACAGATTTACAAGAAAAAAACAAACCCATTAAAAAGTGGGCAAAGGACATGAACAGACACTTCTCAAAAGAAGACATACATGCATCTAACAATCATATGAAAAAAAATAAAGCTCAACATCACTTATCATTAGATAAATGCAAATCAAAACTACAATGAGATATCTCACACCAGTCAAAATGGATATTACTAAAAAGTCAAAAAATGACATGTTGGTGAGGTTGTGGAGAAAAAGTAATGCTTATATACTGTTGGTGGGAGTGTAAATTAGTTCAACCATTGTGGAAGACAGTGTGGTGATTCGTCGAAGACCTAAAGACAGAAATACCATTCAATTTAGCAATCCCATAACTGGGTATATACCCAAAGGAATATAAATCATTGTATTAGAAAGACATATGCATGCATATGTTAATTGCAGCACTAATCACAATAACAAAGATATAGAATCAATTTAAATAGCCACCAGTGGTACACTGGATAAAGAAAATGGGGTACATATACAACATGAAATTCCATCGGGCCATAAGAAAGAATGAGATCATATTCTTTGCAGGGACATGGATGGAGTTGGCAGCCATTAACCCTAGCAAACTAATGCAGGAACAGAAAACCAAATACTACATGTTCTCACTTATAAGTGGGTGCTAAATGTTGAGAACACATGAATATTTAGAGAGCAACAACACACACTGGGACCAACTGGAGGGTACAGGGTGGCAGAAGGGAGAGGATGAGGAAAAATAGCTAATGCGTACTAGGCTTAATATCTTGGTAATGAAATAATCTGTACAACAAACCCACATGACACATTTTTACCTGTGTAACAAACCTATACATTCTGTACATGTACTTAAAATAAAAGTTTTAAAAAAGAAGAAAAAAATCACTTGATGAATTTTGTATCTTACCACTAAGTCATTAATAATGTATTGCTGATTCAAATTCAATAAAGTTTATTATTAACATAAAATATAAAAATAGAAATAATCCCTATGCCAAACTATATACTCAAATTTTTCCAGAAAGCAATTTATGTGTAATAACTATAAATATACATGTTCTATGCTCAAGGATGCCTTATTTTAAATAAAAATGTACTTCTTTCTGTTTTTCAGTTAAAAATAATCAGAAAGACCTATGTGAGTTTGAATTATTCCAAATTTGGTTGGAATAAACAACTTGCAAAAGCTTCTGTAAATGTGTAGTCACAAGAGAGCCATCTGGCTCCATGTAATTATACCCATCTTTCGTCCAGTTCTGAGTTTTGAATGTAAAAGCAGGCCCAGGAATATCATACAGATTTGTGATATACACTTGGGGATTGCTGATCCATAAATGAATTAACAGGTTTTATTCATATGGGTGTGTTCCATCTTCATTTATATTTTAATCAGAAGAGAGTACAGATTCAGAGATGACTAAATGAGTTGTTGCTAGTATGAATTTTTTTCTGTTGAAGTATTTCAGAGTGACATGAAACAGAAATTAAGACACATATGGGTCTAAGACAAAAAGTAGAATCTGCCTCACCTTTTTTTTTCATGTAAGAACTTTGAATCAAGTTGATATATGCCTCATGAGTACAAAATAAATTTGTGGCTATTTATTGTACAAGATCACTGACTTCTGAAGGCTTGCTGCTAAAATTGAATTTGTTATTGACATATTACAACCAAATTTGCATTAGCTTACATTTTGCCTAGACTATCTTCTTTAGAATAGTACTTTTCTGGAGTACAACAGAAACTTTCAACACAATTTTAACCCTAACACAATAGCATTACAACCACATATAATTTATTGTATAGATTACATATTCTATCCTCACATGGATGACATTATGAATTGCTGTCTCTCATGCCTCTACTTGTTACTTCAAATCTTTTGCTTTCATAGTTTCTATTTCATAGTATCAATTATAATTTGATGTCTTGTTCATGTGTTATTAATTGAATAGCCAGCTCATATTATAATAATTACATAACCAGATCTGGGTGTTACGGCACTCAGTTTATGACAACTTCACTCAGTTTATGACAACTACTTCATGGCAAATTTAAGATAACCTTTTATGTTTGTTTCACACAATAAAAAACTATGTTAGAATGTTACACTAATAACTTGACCAAATAAAAGTATTTTCAGGTTTGTATTACGTTCATTTATTTTCTTAGCAGTTCTATAGTTAAAATTCATGTCAATTCATTTACTATAGACATATACTTAATGAATAACTTATAATGTATACAAAGATATGTCAATGGATACATTTATGTATATCACCTGGTCATAAGTGTATATTATATTAATAAATTAAACCTAATTTAAATGTCCAATAATTTCTGAAGCATTGAGTAGTAAAGACCCATTCAAATAATGATGACGTTATGTATAGATTGGCATTAAAAAGAATCTTAGTAAAAGGCATATAAAATATATGCATGGAATGTCCTAATTTCTTCTGTATCTTTTTACAAATTCAGATATGTGTTAATTTTTGTGCATGAACACTTGTATATACACATATATGTGCAGGACACAATATGTGGAAAATGGGAAACAAAGTAAATGTATTTTCAAATAGTAAATTACAAAAAATAAAACACATAACTCAAATGCTGTAAAATTTTAATATGAATTAATAATTAGCTCAGAAAGTTCAAAAAAAAAATTTTTCCCAAATAATTTATTTTTGTTTTTTAAAAAGTGAAAGCAAATTTATTAGAGAAGTAAGGAAACAAAAGAATGACTACTCCAGACACAGCAGCCCAAATAATTTTCAACAATAAAATATTTCTCTTCAAAGTAGTGTAGAATTTTATTATTATGCCAAAATAGTATAGAGTGAGGGGTATGCATAGATTAAGACAGAAAGAGAAGAAGGAAGGTGAGCAAAAGTGGTGAAGAGAGACAAGTAGATGCAGAAACAGAGTGGCAGAGAAATTAAGAATCATTACTAGTAAAAAAGAAAATATGTAATCTATCTTCCCTCCCAGAAAACCCATTCTGAGAAAGACAATTGAGTGTATTGATGTCGGGTCTTACCTACCAACTTTATGAAGCCTAGTATATACTTTTATTTCTTTGAAAAAATTTTTATAATTGACATAAAATTTATATGTTTATGGGGTACAGTGTGATGTTCAAATATATGTATACATTATTGTATAATCATTAAATTAGGGTAGTTAGCATGTCCATCTCACCACAAACCTTTATCATTTGCACGTACTGGTGATGATTTTCAAGATCCTCTTTTCTAGCCGTCTTGAAGGTACAGTACTTTGTTATTAGCTATAGTCACCCTAGTATGTAGCAGAACACCAGAACTTGGAGTCTGTATTAACCTAAAGAACTGCAGGAGGCAGCAAAGTCCTTTATGTGGCTGGGAGACATGACAAAATTCATATAAAATATAGATACCATTGAGTGGTACTTCTGAGATTTTCCATTGCATTGCAGAACATCCCATTTCTTTCCAGCCTCAGTGCATTCAAAATGAGAAAGGAAGTTTACTAACCTTTATGCTGACAGTCATTCTGCAGGATCCATCCAGTTTCTGCATGGGCCTGGTTGATAAATTAAAAGGACATAGAAGAGGGATCTCAGTCTCTACATACTTCAGCTTATTCATGGTGACAGTAATCTCTCCCATCCACCCACAGAAATACATATTAGTTTTAACTTACTATTTTGGCTAGGGGAAGGGGCAAGCAGTGTTGGAGGCTGTGACTCTACTGTAATCAACTTTAGTGACCAAAAAACGAACAACATGGTCAGAAGTCTGACCAGATGCAATGAGAGGAAACATAGATGCCACCTCTGGATGGAGTGCCAAGAGGCACTCTCTGGATAGGAGGAATGTACATCATATTGTAAGACGATCACATAGCATAGGAGATATAAGGAATACATGTACAATCTGCTACAGTAAATTAAAAAAGAAAGAAAGAAAATAGAAAGAAAAGAACTGAGGAGACAAGGCAGGCACTCTGTAAAGATCTGTTTTATTTTTTCTAAGAGTAGGAAACACCATTGACATTTTTAAGGTAAAATTTGGAAGGAAGAGGTCAAATTTGAGGAGCCAAGAACATTCAGCATTATCATTTCAAAGGGTGCTACAAGAGATTGTCATGGTGAGGGTTGATGGTAGGTTTGGTCTAGGGGAATAATAATAGAAATAAAACACATTGGATTAGACATATATTTAGGAAATGAAACAAAATTTAGAGACATGTTGGATAGAGTAGGTACAGGAGACATAGATACTGTTGATAAATCCTACATTTCTGGCAGTACAGAAAGATGAGTGGTGCTGTTATTTCAAAGAGGAACATGTTTATTTGAGAATTTCCTAGTATTATTTTGCAGATTTGTAAATGTGAGGTGTCTTGTAACACTCCACCAGACTGGGTATATTATATTAGTAGAAAGCCTGAGATTAGGGATTTAAATAGTTAAGCAGCTGGGAGTATTTGAAACTTTGGCAAGATTACATCACTTAAGGGTAGATTACAAAATGAAAAGAGGAGGTCTTCCAGGGTAGAAACTTGACTTTTTTATATTATGTAGTTATCTGTAGATTACCACAAATCTGCAAGGAGACTGATAATGAGAGTGCAAACAGGCAGAAAGAATTTGTTTATTTTCCCACAGAAGCCTCCAGACTCATATTATTGTTAATATTATATTAACTACAATATAACTAAATGAATCAATACAATTTAGGAAACTTTTCCTGTAATACAAGAATTTTACAATAGGTAAGTGTATACTCATGGATAGTATATCAGGACGGTAATATTAAAATGATAAGTTTTAATTCAAAAGTATCATAAACTAAGAACTTTGGTTTGTCACAAATTTAAGTATGATAATAACTCTTCTGAAAGGCATTGAGATTTTTTTTTTGTTTATTGGGATAAAGTTATGTTCTAGTTCAATATTCTAATAAGACATTATTATTGGTTGTAGGTTTGCTCAATTCCCTAAATTTTATTTTAGACTTTTGCCTAACTGTAAATCATTGTTTCATTAATTACAACTACTGAGATCTCTTTATAACCAGGCAATCAACATCAAATGAATAGTAAATGCAATTTTTAAAGTACTATGACTAGTTCCACAATCCCATGGATAGTTTAAATGGATACTTTAAATTATACCTTAAAGAAATATGATTATTTTTAATTAAAGATAGGCTAGATGAATAAATTTTTAAAAGATAGAGACATATAAAGAAGAAATATATACATGACAGATGAGGGAGAAACACACACACACACACACACACACACACACACGGGGCAAGGAAAGATAAACAGAGGAAACACTGGAGAAATTGATTCATATTTTTGTTCATTTAGTGCAGAGATATTTTGTGTGCTTATCAATAAGAAAATGAAATATTTGAGATCTTAAATTATTGTTAGCATATTTTGACTCATAAGAATGAATAACACTTATTAATTCTAATATGTTTGTGAATGGTATTGCGGAAAGGAAACAAAACTAGGAGTCACCAGGCATATTTTCTGCTCCTGATTGAGTCATTGTATTTATTGCCAATAATTATCCTATGTAATATCAGATCCATAGAGCAACTACCTAAAAAGAGCTTATCAATCACTTCAGGATTTAAAATTTTGTCCAGCTTACTTTTTTTCCATCATTATCTCATGTTCTAAGTTGGAGTAATTGTAAAATTTAAATTACTTGAAAATTTTCAAGATGTTATGCTTTCCTGATAAACACTGAGCTTTATGAGAGTAAGAACTTTATTTATCCTGATTAACATTCTTTAGCCAGAACCTAACAAACTTAGCACATATATGGCACTGCGTAGTTATAAATGACTTGATGAGTATCTATGGCTTTTTTATATCCTTAAATCTGGAAGTTTCAAAAATCCTGTGATGCTTTCCCTGTACCATCTTCTTTTCTTCTAGCCACTTCCCTTCTTTTTCATCTGCTTAATAAATGTGTTTTCTTTTTCACAATTCATTTTTATTTATAGTAATATATTTCCTGAACTTTAACATTAGTATATTTCTCTTTGTTGTGATGTTCCCAAGTTGTTCACACCTTACTACTTTAATTTTTCCTTATATATAAATTTCCAATTCTTCATCTCTCTGATTATTATTTGGAGTGACCCTTCTCCCTATGCTTTTGTCAAAATCTGGCTCCTGAAAAATTAGTATCAAAGCTTATTGATAAGACCAAGCTGAATGAACATCATCTCACAAAAATTTGGCAGCATCTCAGAAAAAAAAGGTAAAGTCAGATATATTAAAAACCGTAAATTGATTTCTGGTCTTTCAGTAAAACATCTTGATTAGTTTGGAGGAAGCAGCAAGGTGAGGATTTTGAGGCAGAGATTCAAATGTGTAACATTATGGGTATTTTGTGATTCTCTGAGCCTTGGCTTTGTGTATCTGTAATCATTGGAATTTAGAGTTGCAAGAGCTGAGTATCAGATTAAACTAGTTTAGAGAAAATATTTTTTTACTATTTTTTTTTTTTTTTGAAGAGAGAAAAGGAGAAAGAAAGAAACAGCAAAAGAAAGAAAAAAAAGAAAAAGAAAGGAAGAGATTTTAGAAAAAGAGAGAAAAGGAGAAAGAAAGAAACAGCAAAAGAAAGAAAAAAAGAAAAAGAAAGGAAGAGGTTTTAGAAAAAG
>PVKP010029554.1:0-28885 GCA_004027715.1 Plecturocebus donacophilus
CTCCATCTCCCAGGTTCAAGCAATTCTCCTGCCTCAGCCTCCTGAGTAGCTGGGACTACAGGCGCACGCCACCACAACCAGCTAATTTTTGTATTTTTTTTTTTAGTAGAGACGGGGTTTCACCATGTTGGCCAGGATGGTCTCGATCTCTTGACCTCGTGATCTGCCCGCCTTGGCCTCCCAAAGTGCTGAGATTACAGGCGTGAGCCACCGCACCTGGCCAACCACCTCTGCCTCTTAATGGAGTGTGGCAAGGCCCCGGAAGAGCATGTGAAACCAGATTTATCATTATAGCCACTTGGAAAAAATAGCTTTTGCCACACCGGGATTGGAGCTCACCCTCACACGGGGCTGTGGAGGAGAGAAGCAGGTGCTGTTGATTAGGTGGGAGAAGGGTGAACAATGGGCGAGCAGGGAAGAACTTCTCCTACAAAAGGGACAGGACCTGTGCGCAGGCCCCAGCCACGTGCGCCTCCTGGCATCCCTCCCACGTGCCAGGTTCTTCTGCCTCAGGGCCTTGGCACGTACAGTTCACTTTTCCTGGAACGTACTTCCATTCTTGGCCCATCTGAGTCTTCCTCATCTTTCCAAGTGCAGCTTCAAGGGCGTTTCCTCCGACAGTCTTGCTGACCTCCAGCCTGAATCCCATCCCCTTTCTAGAATCACCTGGAGCACGCCCTGCTGTTCCCTCCTGGGCTTCTCACGGTGATTAAGAACTCATCGCCGGTGTGCAAGGTGCTGGTTACAGGTGTGGTCTCTGAACCAGGCACCTCGTGTTCAAACCCAGGCCCTGCTCCTCACCAGCTGCGCAACCGTGGGCCCACCTCTTGATCTCTGCCAGCCTTGGTTCCCTGACTGAGGATCATAACCACTGACCTCCAGGATCAGCTTCCTATGAAGATTAAATGCCATGCCAGAGGCGCAGCCCTCAGGTGAGTGCCTGGCACACGGCAGGTGCGGTCCGCCCCTGTCCTCGTATCTGTTCCATGTCTCTGTCCCCTGGCAAGCTCAGGAGTGTCTGCGATGCTCACCCCCAGCCCGTTCTTCTTAATCCCTAGCTTGGCCACGTGGCCCATGTGGCGTCGGCAGTAAATCAATATTTGTAGAATGAATTAGTCAAATGAATACGTGAGCAAGTCTTCTTCCAGCAGAAATGACCTTAGACTTGATTTCAACTAGAAGCCCAGATGAACACACCTGCTCAGATCGTGTCCCAGTGTGTGGACTCTTAAGAACCTTAATGTGTAGATGTGAGGCTTGGTGGGGGGGGGGTGAGGTGTGGGTTGGGGATGCCGGGTGGGAGCAACGGCTGCCCAGCCTGTGCCAGGGAAGGGCGGGTGGCGTGGGTGGAGCCCATCGCAAGGCAATCACACTTCAAAAGCAGAGGCTGCTGGCAAGTAGAGACTCGCTGCTGCTTGCTCCTGAGTCTCTGAGGTTTCCCAGCTTCCAGCTCTGATCTCGGACTTCTTACCTCTTCAAG
Organism: Plecturocebus donacophilus; assembly: GCA_004027715.1. Taxonomy (NCBI): domain Eukaryota; kingdom Metazoa; phylum Chordata; class Mammalia; order Primates; family Pitheciidae; genus Plecturocebus; species Plecturocebus donacophilus. The sequence goes on from PVKP010029554.1 coordinate 1,481, forward strand.
TGGGGGAGGGCAAGGGGCGGCTGGAGCTCGCGGTTCTCCACACCCCACCCCCACTTCAGACCAACACACAATAAGTTACTGTACCAGGACACCTACCAGCAATAAAATGAGTAAACAGAGTTTTTTCAGCAAACAAGTTATTCCATAGAGGGAGCTCTGGGAGGGGCAGCGAAGGCTCCGAAGGGAAGGAACAAGTGGTGTCGGGCTCTGCCATGCTCCCACCTCCTCTTCTCGCTGCACACACACCACCCTGTGCCCACGATGAAGGCTCCCCAGGAAACCTGGAAACCACACCTGGAGGGCAGGCAGGCCCTGGGACAGGCCCCCAGCCATGGGTGGGGGTGACTTGGCTGGGTCCTTCCTTAATTCAACTCTTTTAATCCAGCAGCTCCTAGAGGCACACACGAGACATCACCTCTGCAGGAAGGGCCCGAAAAAGCGTGCAGGGTCCACTCCCACAGCCTGAGGAAAGCTCAGCCAACTGCCAGGTGTGACCCAGAAAAGAGGAAGCACTCACCTGCCGGGAAAGCCAGAGAGCCCGGCCTCACGTCTGACCCAGCCGCCTCCCTCTCGCCTGAGACGCTCACTCCATCTTAGAACCATCTTTCCCGCCCACCCCTCTCCGCATCACCCCTTTGAGCAATAAGATGTTAATCCTTTTCCAAGAGGTACAGGAAATTAAAAGCAGAAGCATGAAAGGCCTTGTGAGGGACAAATTAATCCCACCATAACCACCCCCGTGACCCGCGCTCCACCTCCCCAGGAGCGCCCTGAATCCCCGCCGTGCGTGTGTGCGTGGGGAGCTCTGCTGCCGTGGTCCCATTTTGCAGATGAGTAAGCGGAGGCTCAGTGAGGTTAGGAAGTGATTTGGTTAAAGGTCAGAGGACATTTTGTAACCAGAACTTCATGTCCCATGGAGAAGGTGACAGGGAGGAGATGGCAGTTGGACAAGTGTTACTCCAGAGACGTTCAATGAGTTCACCAGGTCACTTGGCAAATGAGTGGGAGGAAGGGAGAGGGATGGAGGAAAATCAGGGCTTCTGAGTTCGAGTCGAGCCAAAGTGGTTTCAGAATTTCTACCTAGGAGGGGCTCAGAACTAAGCCCAGATCTAAGGGGAGCCTGGCTTGTCAGAAGACGGCACTCACAGAGGAAGCATGGTTTTCACTTAGAGAAGATGCTCGTTAGTTCGTCTGTATGTTCATCCCCGCTTGGCACTGCCCTGAGATGAGCAATCTAGGAAACTGAGGCCCATTTGCATGCAATCAGGGTGAGAAGTGCCTGTGTCTGTCTGCCCCGGCAGAAAGAAGAACCCCGGGGACTGCAGGAGGTCACAGGGCTTCACCTGACTGCCCCAGCAGCTGTCCTTGTGGCTTTTTTCCCCTACAGCTTTTTTCTTCTCCGTTAATCCTCTAATGAGCAAGGTGAAAAGAACCCTATGCCTGCTCAGCCACCCTGCAGGGCGCTGGCTCCAGGGCCAGCCCTAGGCTCCACACCCAGGTAGGTGAGAAAGTTCCCTTCCCTGCAAAATACTCAGGGAAAAAGAGAGGCTGAAACTGCTCCTCCTCGTGGAGTTTGGGTTTGTAATTATGTCTCCATGGCTGAGCCAGCAGGGCCTGTTCAAACGCAGTGGCTGGCCCGGTCCCTGCCTCGCTCAGCTGTCCTGGTGGCCCTGGGGCTCCCTGGATAAACTGCTGTGTCCTGCGTGTGCCTTGCAAAGGACAGCTGTCCTGTGGGGCATGACTGCCTCCAAATGTCCAGTCTGACCCCCACACCACCCTGTCACCTGCTCTGCAGCCCCTCCCCCTCTTGGTCTACACAGCAGGATTTGCTTCTCTATCAGAGTTATTGGAAGGTTCTTCAGCACCCAAGTACTGAGTGCCTTCTGCGGGCCGGCACGCTGCTGGGCTCTGGGGATACACCTCGGGGAACAGACAGACCTGCTCTCACAGACCTTACAGTCCTGTGGGGAAGGAAAAGGCTAGAGGAATAAATATCAAGCTGTAAGTTGTGACGAGCTCAGCTAAGGAGGTAAAGAGGTCTCTATGAGAGGCCAGTCACGGTGGCTCACGCCTGTAATCCCAGCACTTGGGAGGCCGAGACAGGAGAATCGCTTGAACCCAGGAGTTTGAGACCAGCGTGAGCAACATGGGAACATCCTATTGCTACAGAAAATGTGAAAATTAGCCAAGTGTGATGGTGTGCACCTGCAGTCCCAGTGACGCAGGAGGCTGAGGCCTGGGGAGGTCAAGGCTGCAGTGAGCTGTGATGGCCACTGCGCTCCAGCCTGGGCTACAGAGCAACATCCATCTCAAAGCAAAAAGGGGACTATGAGACTCACAGGGGCCAAGCCACACTCACCAGGTGGCCCGGGCAGGCCTCTCTGTGGAAGGAGGGCCGGACAAGGGGGCGTGCTGAGGGAAGAAGGAGTCAGCCAGGGACAAGGTCTGACCTGAGGCAGCAGGCAGGGTGTTGAGCTGAGCCCCTGCGGTCCCCAGGGCTCTGTGAACTCACTCACTCACTCTCCTGAGGAACGGGTGAGCCAGCCTCATCCATGCCCTGCAGGTAAGACGGCTGTGGAGAGGCCCAGCATCTTGCTAAGGTTGCCCAGCTTGCAAGTGGCAGAGGCAGGATTTGAACATAGGTCACTCGCCCAGCCCCAGAGCCGGCATGCATAACAGGCCACCTCACCTGCAGGGGGCTTCCAGCCTGTGGCGCAGCTGGTGCAAAGGCCTCTGAGGCGCTGGCCATCTGCACAGATGCTCACCTGCTCGACTCTCCCACAGCAGACCCACCAAGGCTTCCCGTGGGTCAGAAGGCGCCCATCTCCCTGCCCAGAGGGTTTGAGCCCCTTGGCACCACAGAGTGGAAGAAAGGGAGGGAACTGAGTCACTACAAATGGGGAAACTGAGGCCAAGAAGGGACTCCAGGTCCTTGGAGATTGGAGGGATGTGGGTCCCGACCCATCGGTCTATGCCCGGCTCCCTCACCACTGTCTCTCCTGGTTTGGGCTCCTCAAGACCCAGCATGGAGCCTGCAGCCTGGTGCCCGGAAGAGGCTTTCTGATGAATTCACTGACTGTCCATTCTCCAGGTTTGCCTCAGCTTTAACCATGAACTCCACGTACCCACACCCTGTCCCTACCAGGGCTTCCAGTGTGTGTGTCATGGTCAGAGTGTGTGAGTGTGTCTGTGTGTGAGTGTAGGGGAAGGGAGTGAGTCTGTATGTCTATATGTGAGTGGGTATGGGGGAGGGAGTGTGTGTCTGTGTGTGCATGAGGGGGAAGAAGTGTCTGAGTGCGTGTGTGTGTGAGGGGGAGGGTGTTTGTGTGTGTAATGTATGAGGGAAAGGGAGTGTGTGTGAGTGTGTGTGTGAGAGGAGGGAGTGTGTGTCTGTGCATGTGCATAGGAATGACAGTGCATGTGTATGTCTGTGAGCATATGAGCATGTGTGTAGGAGTAAGTGTATGTAAGAGTGTGCATGTGCATAGGAATGAGAGTGTGTATGTGTGTGAGGGGAGGAAATGTGTGTCTGTGTGTCTGTGCATGTGCATAGGAATGACAGTGTGTATGTGTGTGTGTGCATGTGCATAAGAATGACTGTGTCCATGTGTGTCTGTGAATATATGAGCATGTGTGTTAAATGAGTGTGTGTGTGTGCATGTGCATAGGATTGACAGTGTGTATGCGTCTGTGCGTGTGTGAGGGGAGGGAGTGTGTGTCTGTGTGTCTGTGTGTGCATGGAATGACAGTGTGTGTCCATGTGTGTCTGTGAGTAAATGAGCACGTGTGTAGGAATGAGTGTGAGTGTGTGTGCATGTGAATAGGAATGTGTGTGTATCTCTGTGTGTAAATGTGTGTATGTGTGTGTTAATGTGTCTGTGTGAGAGTGTGTGTGTATTAGTCCCACCAACCTTGGGTAACACTGGCCCAGAAGAAGCGAGTGACTGTGTGTGAGAAAGCATGTGTGTGTGCGTGTGTCTGCATGTGAGTTTGCATTTTCTGGGTGTGTGTGCGTGTGTGTAGAGGGAGGGAGTTGTGTGAGACTGTGTGTGTAAAAGTGTATGAGAGTGTGTGCTCGCATTTGAGTTTGCATCTGGGTGTGCATCCATAACTATGAGGGTGTGTAGGAATCTGCGTGTGAGCGTCCATGTGTGAGAGTGTGTGGATGTGTGCTGAGTGCATTGGCAGTGTGAGGATGTGGGTAAATGTGTGTGTGAGGATTGTGCCTGCATATGTTGCATGGACCTGTTTTCCAACAGGTCGGCAGTGTGAATGGGCCATTTGTTAACCTCAGAGGCAGAGAAGGAAAGCCGTCTTCTGTCCTGCGGGGAGCTGAGAGCCAGGCATGCGGGATGCTAAAGGGAGCAGCTTGAGGGAGGGGGCGCCCCTGTTCACGCAGATGCCTTGCCTGGGACTTTACACATTCCCCAGAATGCCTGTTGCCTTGGAATTGACCCTCAGAAGGTGAAATGCTTTCTAAACCATGACTGATCAAATTGCTGTGTTTTACCCGCGTCACCATTTCCTAAATGTAGAAAAGCAGGCTTTTCTGGAAGAAGGAATGTGAGCCTCACTTCGACATCTGTTATAATTTTGAAGGCGGGGGTTTAAATAACCAAGTCACATATTCGGCCCAAGAAAAAGGACAGGAAACACACGGGGCTCATGAGTTGACAGAGCTGTGAGTAACAGTTCTCCACTGAGCACCCCGGGATGGCCTCTGGGGAGAGAACAAGGCTGAATTGGTTATGACTGGGTTATAAAAATCAATACCTGGGACGATGAGTTTTGAGAAATCGATGTCATTTCTTTGCCATTGGTGGCTTCCTCATCTGCAGTATGGGAATGTTGGTAACTTTTCACAGGGATCTTCAGAGTGTTTTGTTTTTTTTTGTTTTGAGGTGCAGTCTCACTCTGTCGCCCAGGCTGGAGTGCAGTGGCTTGATCTTGGCTCACTGCAACCTCCACATCCCAGGTTCAAGGGATTCTCTTGCCTCAGTCTCCCGAGTAGCTGGGATTACAGGCATGTGCCACCACATCTGGCTAATTTTTGTACTTTTAGTAGAGATGGGCTTTCACCTTATTGACCAGGCTGGTCTCAAACTCCTGAGCTCAAGTGATCCACCTGCATCGGCCTCCTAAAGTGCTGGGATTACAGGCGTGAGCCACCCCGCCCAGCCAACCCCTAGAGCCTTAAATCCACATAGATGTGTGTGTGCATTTACCCATCCATTCACACAGAGGTCTGCACTTACCACCTGGAACATGCCTGGTCTGCAGCAATGGCTGCTTCGCAGGTAAGGATTGTCGTTATTTCTATTAGAAAAAAAAATAGCTAGCACCTGAAAGCATCATTTTGGAATGCTGGTTGTGTTTTCACTCCTATGCATTTTTGCAATAAAAAGTCCACTTGGGTACCAAATTACACTGTGGTTACCAGTCCCAGCCTAAGGACTGTAGCTCTTTCAGGACCACCAACCTCGGGGAGCACTGGCCAGACGAGGCAGGTGCGGGCTCCCAAGGTGATGCTTTGCGGAGCGAGCCTCTTGGGGTCTCTTGCCTGAACCCACTTGACATGGCCCTTTCAGATTCTCTTGTGTACTGTGCTCCTGCTCCTGTGCAGCCCCCACTTCCCAACCCCCAGCTCCACCGTAGCTGTCTGCTCCTGTTAGCATTTGCCCCTGCCGCGGTGAATGCTGAGCAGCTGAAGGCCCCGTCAATTCCCTTTCCCACTACCCTGAGCAGGAGGATGAATCGCTTTTGATTTTTCCCCCCTTCATTGGCAAATAAGAGTTGTCAGCACTTGGCTCAAAGAGCTGCCGTGGGGAACATCCCCGGGAGGTGGATCTTGTCAGGCCAAAGGGCTTCTTGCCAAGGGGACAACCCCTGAGCCCACTAATGGGGTGCAGCCTTGACCCCCTCCACAAAGGGGTCTTTGCCACATGATAGAGGCACCCCAATTTGTAGGCAGCATGTGTCACAGGTGAGTTAGCTTCATCCCTGCAGAAAATTCTCCCTATCATCGGAGCAGAGTTTTCTAACCCACTCCCTCCTTCGTCAAACAAATCGGTTCATGTGCCTTTAAGTCTAAAAATCACGTTTAAATATTTGATTCGCTGTCATGAGCCGAGGAGGAAAACGTCTATTGATGGGTGCTCTGATGAGCTATTTGGAGAATGCCTCCTTGCTGCTCACCCACTCAATTATGGGCATGCCTCTTTCCACTCATGGGCTTTCAAGAAAGTAAAACAAATAAGACGCCAAAGAGCTCAAGGTGCCCGGGCTGGTGGCGGGGATTAAGGTGTCGAGTCTGCAAGGAAGCCGCTGAATGATCCATTTGATACAGATTGGGTCTGTTGATTTTACGTGGAGGTTTTTTTTTTTGGTAAACATCATCACATGGCAGTGTGTGTTTTCATTTCTTTCTGGAGAAATGAAAGACGTTTGTAGCTAAAGAGATAAACTCCCCAGGCTTTTAAGATTTTTTTTCCTCTTTATTGAAGTATGAGGAACACAGTCAAGGAGAAATGAAGGCCGAGTGAAAGGGAGATCATCACAGCTCCGGATGGGGCTTGGGCCCACAAAGTCCTGGCCACCACGTGAGAAGAAAGTGTTTAGAGACAGCCGTGGGAATCAACTCGAAAATTCCAAGTAAGAGCTGGGAATGAGGCACTCTATCAGGACATCTGCCAGCTGACTTTCTCTTCATTTAATCCTAGTGGCTAAACATAAAATTTCCATGTTCCTATACTAAAGGGTCTGCCCCAAAGCATTTGGCTTTGTTAAAATTACACCACACATCAGGCACAGTGGCTCACACCTGTAATCTCAGCACCTTAGGAGGCTGAGGCAGGAAGATCGCTTGAGCCCAGGAGTTCGAGACTAGCCTGGCCAACATGGTGAAACCCCCAACTTTATCAAAAATTCAAAAAGTAGCCAGGTGTGATGGTATGTGCCTATACTCCCAACTACTTGGGAGGCTGAGGCGGGGGGATCTCTGGAGCCTGGAAGGTTGAGGCTGCAGTGAGCCATGATCACACTACTGCACTCTAGCTTGGGTGACAAAGTGAGACCCTGTCTTAAAAAAAAAAAAAAAAAATCCAACATAGGCCACTGACCAGAAAATCTATAGGGAAAGCAAAGATTTCCTTTTCCTGAATTAGATGTGTCTGCGAGAATTTCTCTTCTTTCTTTCTTTTTTTTTTTTTTTTTTTAATGTTGAGTGAACTCAGGACTCACATTGCCTGGGAAACTGTTGGTGGGATCCTGGGATAAAGAGTCCCCTGGGTGTGCCTAAGCTACATATTTTACCCATGGCCAGCACCCCAATGTACCCAGCAGGCTGTCGCCTTTCCTGCTGTCTCTGGTTAGGTACAACCACCCCTTCCACACAGCTGCAGAAGTTACAGGGAATCCAGACAATGTTTGTTCATCCCAAGAGCCTCTGTGCTCAGTACTAAGCCAGGAACACAGCAGGTCTCCAACAAAGACTCAGCAAACTAACCCAGGGCACTCCTGTACCTGTCAGTTTTCAACAGTGGGATATTTATTAAGAAGGGAATTTTATTTGGTTGTGACTGCTACAAGGACACCTCATATCTGACCTCAGTTTACATCACACTTTCATTTATTTATTTATTTCATTATTCAATAAATATTGATCAAATATTATGGCAGCCAAGGAGGCACCCCTGCAGATCTCCTTTTGAGAGATCCTGTTGCAAGGAAAAGAGGTGGCCGACAGCCTCCAGATGCCACCCGTTCTAATCTACAGCGGCCTTCACAAAGGTTGTGCTGTCCCCAGGCTGCTCCTGGCCAGTGACTGAGCTCACAGCGCAGGCACTACAGCTGGGCCATTTCCCCTCAGAGTAAGATCCTCTGATGGGAAGTCTCTGTTCTGGGAGTTCTTACTGACTGGTGGAAATTTTCCTGCAGCTGCCCTGTGGTTTGAGGCTCTTCCTCCTCTCCCTTTGCAGGTGTCGGGCCCACATGTTGGTCTGAAGGCGCTCCCTGACACTCCTGCTCTCACTATCTTTGACTCTCTACAGACATTCACCCCAGTAAATTGTCCACATCTAATGCAATCTTGGCATCTGCTTCTAGAGGACCTGTATTGATATAAATCCCAATGTGCCAGGCACCAGGGATTCAGCCAAGAAGTGGATTCTGTTTCAGTGCCTGCATTCCTTGATCCACAAAACCAGGAAGAAGGACCCTCCCTCAGAATGCCTCAGCACATCGTATCTAAACAACCCTGAAATCCTGCCAGGTTCCAGGGAGTGTGCCAATGACTGCAGGTATGTTATCCCCATCACCTTCATGTTACCCCGGGATGGATGTGCAATGTAGTGCCCACATTGTGGATGAGGCACCAGACTCAGAGAGGGCAGTAATTGCCCAAGTTTACAAGTGAGGGAGCAAGTGGGTGATGGAGTCAGGATTTTAACTCCAAATGTGTCTTACACCAAAGCCTGTGGGATCACTTCATTCTCCTGCACGCAACAAGGAGTACTATATCCACTTGGGATCTTTGGCTAGCTTAAGCAAAAGGATATTTTCTGGAAGAGGTGATCACAGTGGTGAACCAGGCCTAGAGCCAAGAGGAACTGAACCACTGCCCTGGAGTGAACAAACGGATGCACCTGGGTGGACAGAGGAAGACTGTGGGTTAGGAAGTCCCTCAGTCCACGGTGGGAGGCAGGCACCCAGACATGCCCGCTCCTGGAAATGCTGTTCGAAAAAAAAAGAAAATCAGTGTTATACCTCCAAAACAACCAACATCAATTCCAAAGACCAAAAGTTGAATCCCTTCAGGAGTCCCTGCATGGCATCCACGATGATGTCCCCAAGGCCGCCCCCAGGTGGAACTCTCAACCTCCACACCTAGCACAGTGCCCAGGAGTTAGTAAATGCTCAGTAAATGTTAGATGAATGGATGGATGGTCCCTAAATCTCTTTTTAAATGAGAGGAAGAAGACTTAATTAATTGAATGCATGAGGTTAGGGGGATAATGAAATGGGCCTATGTGATCCGTTAGAGATTGTAATGAACATATAATTGGAACAGAATGTGACGTGCTGTCACAAGATTTGCAAAGGGCTTTGGAATGTACAGGAAGGAGTGACTGATTTTATCCTGAGGTAAGATTATGGTCAGGGGCAGTTTCACAGAAGACGTGGACAGAGAGAAATGTGAACAGGAGATGGGAGATGTGAACTGGGTTTTGAGGCATGTGTAGGTGTTTGACTTTGGCTTAGCATTCTGCTGTGGGACTGTATCAGTTTCCTATTGCTGCTATAACAATTACCACAGATGTGATTGTTTAAAACCATACAAATATTTTTTGGTTGGTTTTGTAAGATGGGGTCTTGCTGTGTCACCCAAGTTGGAGTACAGTGGTGTGATCATAGCTTATTGTAGCCTAGAACTCCCAAGCCCAAGTGATCCTCTCACCTCAGCCTCCCAAGTAACAGGGACCATAGGCACACATCACCATGCCCAGCTAATTTTTAATTTTTTTTGTAGAGATAGGGCCTTGCTGTCTTGCCCAGACAGGTCTCAAAATCCTGGGCTCAAGCGATCCACCTACCTCAGCCTCCTAACTCATGTGAGTCACCACACTCAGCCTACAGAAGTATTATTTTAATTCTGGAGGTAAGTTTTCAGTGGATCATACTGAGCTAAAAGCAAGGTGTTACAGGTCTGCATTTCTTCAGGAGGCTCAAGAGGAGAATCCATTGCGTTGCATTTTTCAAGCCTCCATGTTCCAAGTCAGTAGTACCGTGCCTTCCCATGTCTCCCTGACTCCACTTTCTGCTTCTTTCTTTACATCTTCTCTGACTCTGACCTCCTGCTCCCTCTTTCCCTTATAAACGTCCTTGTGATGACATTGGGCCACCAGGATAATCTCTTTACCTCAGGATCCTTCAATTCTATCACATCTGCATTTTGCCATGTCAAGGCAATCTACTCATGGATTTTGAGGACATCTTTGGGGCCACGATTCTGCACCACAGTGACTATAATTTATATATATATTCATTGTCCTTTAGGAAGACTTTATGCTGCTTCCAATTTTTCCCTGTTTGACGAGGAGTTTCTTCCTTCTAGCCCTTTCTCTGGGTGCCAAGAGTGATGGCATGTGCAAGTGATGGCCAATGACCCCACAGTGCCAGTGGATGACCCTGCTCCTGTCTACATTCATTTTCGGCTGCTCCACTCACAGAAGGGGCAGCCCTGGCCAGGTGTGGTGGCTCACGTCTGTAATCCCAGCACTTTGGGAGGCCAAGACAGGTGGATCACTTGAGGTCAGAAGTTCGAGACCAGCCTGGACAACATGGCAAAACCCCATCTCTATTAAAATACAAAAATTAGCTGGGCATGGTGGCCAGTGCCTGTAATCCCAGTTACTCAGGAGGCTGAGGTACAAGAATTGCTTGAACCTGGGAGGCAGAGGTTGCAGTGAGCTGAGATCGTACCACTATACTCCAGCCTGGGCAACAGAGAAAGACTCCATCTCAAAAAAAAAAAGAAGAAGAAGAAGAAGAAAGGAAGAAAGAGAAGGAAGAAGAAGAAAGAAGAAGAAGAAAAAAAAGAAAAAGAAGAAGTAGAAGGGGGAAGGGGGAGGGGGAGGGAGGAAGGGAGGAGAAAGAGGTAGAGAAGGAGGCAGCTCTGTGCTTCGAGCAACTGCAACCAATTGGGCAGGATGAGCACAGGACCAAAAGGGAGCCAATCCACTGACGGACAGGGCTCAACCCACTGATGGACAGGGCTCAACCCACTGACAGGGCTCATCCAATTAGGTTCCTTCCTCCAACAACTGAACAGATCAGGTTAATGATGGAAGAAGAAGGGGAAGGAGCAGAGAGGGAGGAGAGAGCCCACAGGGTCCCAGAGAAAAAGAGATAAAGACCGTCCAGTTTCTGTACCATCTGGGCCCATCCTTCCTGCCTTGAGTTGCACGGGATTTTGCTAGCTTCTTTCAGTAGGCCCTCTTCATACTTTAGCCACCTATGTGGCTTCTGCTTCTTGCAATTCAGAGACTTCACTGGAATAGGGAGGAATTAAAAGTGACCCAGGGCCTATGTGAGAGGCAGGGTTTCCCAAGGGAAGAGGCTCTGAAGGGAAGTTGTCGGCTCGTGCAAGGGAAACACAAACAGCAAACATACAAAAGACAGCCAACCTCACAAGCAGGTGGGACCAGGCAAAGTGAGAGGCAGCATTTGTGGTGACAGCAAATTCAGACATGAGTGTAGAGGAAATAGGAGCTCCCGTACTGCTGGCAGGGGCATGCGTTTGGGAATATCTTTTAAAATTTAAGACACATATTGTCTATCACCCGATTCTTCTCCATCTCCTTATCTAACCTGGAGTCAAACTTGAACAAACACTCAAATAGGCAAGTACAAGGATGCTCATGGCAAAACGCAAATCATCTAAATGTCCATCACTAGCAGAAAGACTATAAAGTGGGATTTTTCCATGTCTGGAAATAGGGTGGAAGGAAAAGGAGGAGATGGTAGTAATTATTATTATAAAAGAAGAATTAACACTTATTGTGCGAAGTGTTGTTTTCAGAACCTTGTCTCAATTGCTCTAATGAATCTGTATAAAAACCCTAACACTAAAAAAAACAAAAAAAACAAAACCCTAGTAAGAAAACACTGATGAGAAACTGTGGCTTAAAATACAAATTGCACAGTTAGCTAATGATTCTGAGGGTTAGCATTTTGGGCCAGGCTCAGCCTGGCAGTTCTTTCCCTGATCTTGGGTGGGCCCCTCCAAGTGTCTGTAGTCATCTGCCATTCACCTACATGGCTCTATTTCTGGGGCTTGCTGGCTATCGGCTAGGAAGCAGGAATCACTGGGTCATCTATCTCTCATTACCCAGCAGGATAGTCTTGGCTTCTTCACACTGGGGCTGTAGCAGGGTTCCTGAGAACAACACGGAAGGAAGCTCCATGCATACACTCTTCAAGCCTCTATTTAAGTCATGGCTGTTATCGTCCCATTGGCCAAAGCAAGTCATGTGTTCCAGCCAGATTCATGGGGTGGATACCTCTTAAAAGTTCCTGCAAAGTCATGGCAAAGGGCGCACAAACAGGGATGGGAAGAATCTGTGGCTATTTTTGCAATCACCTCACTTGTGCAATCAAAAAACAATTCTTCCAAAAAATAGTAAGCAGATTGTAAATAGATGATGGAGAACTTTTCAGGGTCAGGCTCTGGCTTCACCCTAACAGGTGGGAGATCTCTGGGCCATCTCTAGCCAGGCTCTACTCACTGTGCTCATGCTGTCCCTTGTTTTAAAATCCAGTCAAACCTTCAGCAGGAGCTGACACTGTTGACAACTTCTTCCTTCTGTGGCTTTTCCTGGTTTCCCTGCCACTTCTCCAGCCACTCCGTTTCTGTCTCCTTCACAGACTTATTCCTTCCATCCAGGAAGGATGTCAACCCACTGATTTGTTTCTCCTACCCAGATCTCAAATCTGAACTCTATACATGTGCATTCAACAACTTGACTGCCTTTTCCCACCTCTGTTTGGCTGGCTCAAGGGACTTTATCAGCTACTGGTGCATAATAAAATATTCCTAAAAGCCAGCTATTTTGCTCATGATTCTGAAGTTAGCAACTGGGGCTGGAATTCACTGGATGGGTTTTTTGACCTTGGCTGACCTCATCCAAGGTCAGCTAGAGCCAGGTAGCCTAGGATGGGCTCAGCTGGGATGGCTCATATTGATCCATGTAGTCTCTCATCATTCAACAGGTGAGCATGAGCCTGTCGACTTGGAGACCCTGGAGGGCTCTAAGAGAGTGAGTGGAAGCTTGTAAGGACTCTTGAGATGGGCTTATATCCAGCAGGGTGCCCCTTCTTCCACATCCTGTTGGCCAAACATGTCACAAGGCCAGCCAAGGGATATGGAACATGACTCCTCCATTCAATGGAGAAACTACAAAGTCACATTGCAAAGGGACATGAATACTGGAAGGAGAATAACTGGGGCCATTTGTGGAAGTCATCAACCAACTACAGACACCTCAAACTCAACGGATTCAAAGCTGAACTCAAGACCTTCCCCCAAAATCTCCACCTCTCCCAACATTCCACATCCCAATTAGTTTCACAGCAAAGAAAGAAACACAGAAGTTATGATCCCTCTCTCTGCTTCACACTCCAGATCAAATCCATCATCTCCAAAATACCTCTTACATGTATTTTCCTTTCTCCATATGGCCCTTCAATCCCTAAACGAAGACACAGACACAGCATCTCATCTGATAGCTTCAGCAACCTCCAAATAGATCACCTTCACCCACGTCGCCCCCTCTTGTAAATTCTATACTTTGTGGCACTTGCCATTGTTCTGAGGAACAAACTGAATTCTGGTGTGTTCCTTGATAAAGTCCTTTAGCAGCTCCAGTCCCCTCCACATGGCTTCATGCCTGTGAGATTTGCCTCAGCCCACGCCAGGACCCCGGCTCTTCACAATCCACCCATGCAAGTCTGCTTTCAATTTCTCAGACTCATGTAGTGGATTCAATCGTGTTCCCAAAAAGATACATCCAAGTCTTAACCCCTCGAACTTGTCAATGAGACAATATTTGGAAAAAGGGTCATGGCAGGTGTCATTAAGTTAAAGACCTCGATATGAGATCATCCCAGAATTAGGGTGGGCCCTAAGTCCAGTGACTTGTGTCTTGTTAAGAGAAAGAAGAGGGAGGTGTAGAGACACAGGGACACAGGGAAGAAGGCTGTGTGAAGAAGGAAGCAGAGGCTGGAATAAGTCATCCTCAAGCCACAGAACCCCAAGGGTTACCAACAGCCATCAGAAGCTGGAGGAGGCAAGGAAGGACCTTTCTCCTAAAGCCTCCCCCAGGAACATGGCTCTGCTGACACCTGGATCTCAGACTTCTGGCCTCCAGCACTGTGAGAGAATCCATTTCTGTTGTTTTAAGCCACCAAGTTCATGGAAATTTGTTGAAACAGCCCAGGAAACCCCTGCAGCCTGCAGAGCCTCTGCCCCAGGTCTTCACATGGCCTGAAACGCCTCTTCTGGGCCCCCTCACCTGCTTGGCCCCTGTTTTCTTTCCTACATGAGCTCATTTCATTGCAGCTCCAGGGAAGGCTCTTCTAACTTACTTAAGAAGAGTCCCTTCCACAGTCTCTCTAGCCCCACTTCTCTTCTTTCTCCCAGCTTTATTAAGGCATAATCGACAAAGAAAAAAATTCTATTTCATTTCTTCTCTTTCACAAGGATTGTGTGAGTTGCAATTTTTCACGTATCTATATCTGCGATTAATGCCTTTGTCTGTCTCCCAAGCTGGACTGCGGCCCCCAAGAGGGCAAGGATGGCAGCAACGTTCTGTTCACCTCTGAACTTTCACCACCAGCCCACGATGGGTACTCAATATATATGGTGAAGCCAATGCTTGATGTCACTCACATTTTCCGTTGTATGTAAAATTATAAATCACAAGGTGAAATAACTGGATCATTAATAAAAAGAAATAAGAAAACCTAAAAGTCCCACCTGGCAGGAAGAAGCCAGAGGTCAGGTGAGTGGGAATCAGCCCTCTGTCCAGCGGATTCTCAATCCTCCGAAGGCACAGGGTGACGTAACAGAGGCAGCTTCCTCTCCATGCAGTATCTCAGAACTGATCTGCATACAAGCTTCCTCTCTTTATCAATGCTGTGGCCGACAGAGGTGCCACTGAAACTCCGATGGACCTGTTCCAGAAACCTGGGCAGCATAGAAAGCTTGCCAGAGCAAGGTCTGGCCACTGCTGGGGAAGCACATGATTAAAGGAGGCTCTTGTCTGTCCTTCCCTGGGAGTCAGAGGAGGTCCTGGGTCAGCCAAGGTCATGGTCCCTCAGTGCTCCAGGAAGAATTACTTGGCAGGAGTTAGTATAGACAACAAATAGTTATTGAGCCCCTACTGGGTGCCAGGCACAATGCTAGGGGCTAGAGAAACAGGAGTGAACTCCCAAACTAAACTCCCAGCCCCAAGAAGAAACAAATGCCTATTAATCAATTATAAAAGTAAATTAATAAACTATAGGTTGTAGACCAGGCACGATGGCTTGCACCTGTAATCCCAGCACTTTGGGAGGCTAAGGCGGGTGGATCACTTGAGGTCAGGCGTTCGAGATCAACATAATGAAACATAATGAAATCCCATCTCTGCTAAAAATACAAAAATTAGCTGGGCGTGGTGGCGCACACCTGTAATCTCAGCTACTCGGGAGGCTGAGACACTTGAGAATCGCTTGAACCCAGGAGATGGAGATTGCAGTAAACTGAGATTTTACCTCTGCACTCCAGCCTAGGCAACAGAGTGAGACTCCATCTCAAAAAAAAAAAAAAATTTTGAAAAAAAATAAATCATAGGTTGTGATAAGGGCATGACAGAGAAGTACTATCTACTAGGAGAGTATGTAGGATTATCGGGCCTGGTTTAGGGAATCAGGAGAGACTTCCTGGAGGAAGTGACATTTAAGCCAATACGTAATAGATGGTCATTCCCAACCCCATTCTCCTTTACTCATTCCTTCTATCAAGGCTGCAAGAATTAAACACTTTCCCAGCCTCCACTGCAGCTGGGGTTGCCATGGAAAATTTAACTAATAGAGATCCAAGCTGAAGTCAGCTGGCTTCACTGTCCTTCTTCCTGCCTTAAATGGGAATGAGACAGCTGGAGCTGAGGCAGCCGTCTTGTGACCCTGCGGGAAAGACAAAGAGAATCCCAGAGATAGCAGCCCCAAGTCACAGAACCAATACTAGAAACCAGCTGCCTTCAGATTGTTTTGTTATGGGAGAAAAATATGTCTGTTTTCGTTTAAACCACTATGATTTTAGCCAAAAGCATTTCTAAGTGAAATAGGTCTCAAAGATGAGTAAGTGTTAACCAAGCAAAGAGTGGCAGGAAGAGTGTTCCAAAGAGAGGAAACAGGCTAGGCGCAGGGGCTCACACCTGTAACCCCAGCATTTTGGGAGGCCAAGGCAGAGGGATCACTTGAGGCCAGGAGTTCGAGACTAGCCTGGCCAACGTGGCGAAACCCCAACTCTACTAAAAATACAAAAATTAGCCAGGTGTGGTGGCGGGTGCCTGTAATCCCAGCTACTCGGGAGGCTGAGGCAGAAGAATGGCTTGATTCTGGGAGGTGAAAGCTGCAGTGAGCTAAGATCGTGCAGCTGCACTCCAGCCTGGGCTACAGAGTGAGAGTCTATCTCAAAGAGAGAGAGAGAGAGAGAGGAAACAGAAAATGCAAAGGCCCTGGAGTGGAAAAACCCAGTGGGGCTCAAAAAGAAGGTCAGTGTGTGGTTGAAGCTTAAAGGAGGAGGGGGACGGCATGGGCCATGAGGCTGGAGAAATTGGAAGAGCTTATAGAAGCTCGCGAGTGGTGGGTCATTATCCGAGAGCACCACGGGGGGCTAGAAGAGATTCAGGCAAAGAAGTGACATGAGATTGGGTTTTATTTCTAGAACACATCTAAGCAGGTTCTGGGGAATCGACCAGATGTCAAGGGTGGGAGTTGAGAGACCAGTGATCACCATAGTTGAGGGAGGGAAGCTGGGGTGGCAGGAGAAGTGGTGGAAATGGACAGGGAGATAGATCCTTCCAACCAGAGGTGCCCAAGCAGGGCCCGTGCTGCCCTTGACATTTGGCAACATCTGGAGACATTTTTGGTTGTCACACTTCAGGGGAGGGTGCCGCTGGCATCTTGTGGGTTGAGGCTGAGGGTGCTCATCAGCCTCCTACAATGTACAAGAGATGTTCCCATCACACCCCAGCAGAGAATCAGCTGGCCCAACATGTCCAGAGTGTTGAGGTCATGGGCATGGTCCCTCAGTGCTCTGGGAAGAATTAATGTGTTTATATTGTAGAAGGAAACTGGACACATGTTGGAAGCTAGATGGGACGCTAGAGAGAAAAGACCCAAAACCGGGGCCAGGTAGGAGATGGTGACTCTAATCCCAGCAAGAATCGGCATGGGGTACAAACCGCAGGCTGAGGTCAGGAGGGCTGGCCTGCCCTCCCCAAGGCTGAGAATTCAGATTCCCAGTCGGAAAGCATCCGCAACTGGGCTTGCTGAGGGTAGAACATAGGTGGGAATGATCTGTGCCACAGCAGTGTGTCTGCCCAGCCCCTGTCCTTACAGAGGAGGGTCCCAACTGCCATTCTGGTTGTCCATGTCCCCACCTTGGCCAAAGCAGACTGGACAAGGGGTGGACAACAGACTCAAAAGGAGCGATCGGCTCTCTTTCCCGTGGACTGGTGCTGATGCTTTCTTCCAGT
This sequence comes from Plecturocebus donacophilus, assembly GCA_004027715.1. NCBI lineage: Eukaryota > Metazoa > Chordata > Mammalia > Primates > Pitheciidae > Plecturocebus > Plecturocebus donacophilus. Next base: position 18,781 of record PVKP010029554.1, read on the forward strand.
CATGACCCCTGACTGTGCTCTGGGCAACTTCCAGCCCACCAAGAGTGTCAGTTACGATGTCCTCCCTCTCCAAGGCATGAGCACAGGCCCCAAGCTCAGTCAGACTCTCTCCTTGGAACCTGAATTTTGAGCAGCGCCAGAACGGATGGGAAATGCTGATTTTCATCCCATCCGAGGTGCCCTGCGGGACCGTTCTTCAGGTCTGCTCTCTAGAGCCTGGGATCCCTCTGGAACTCCCTTCCGGAGTTTCTAAGTTGGAGTTAGAGGCTACTACAAGTTCTCTTAATAAATTTCATTTTTTGGCCGGGCACGGTGTCTTATGCCTGTAATCCCAGCACTTTGGGAGGCCAAGGTGGTCAGATCAGGAGTTTAAAGTCAGGAGTTCGAGACCAACCTGGCCAACATGGTGAAACCTCATCTCTACTAAAAACACAAAAATTAGCTGGCTATGATGGCAGGTGCCTATGATCCCAGCTACTCAGGAGGCTGAGGCAGGAGAGTAACTCGAATCAGGGAGGCGAAGGTTGCAGTGAGCTGAGATCGTGCCACTGCACTCCAGCCTGGGCAACAGAGCAAGACTCTGTCTTAAAAAAGAAAAAAAAAATCCTTTTGTGCTAGTGTATTGTTTCATATTGGTGCAGGAACAAATATTACAAACCTTTGTGGCTCAAAACAACACAAACGTATTATCCTACAGTTCTGGAGGTTTGAAGGCCAAAATCAACCTCACCAGACTCAAGTCAAACATCAGTAGGGCTGCGTTCTTGCTGAAACGGTTGGGAGAATCTGTTTCGTTGCCTCTCCCGGCTTCCAAAGGCCGCCTGCTTTCCCTGGCTCCTGGCTCCTTCCTTGTGCAAGCCAACCTCTTGCTTCCAGCAGCACATCTCCTATTCCGGACTCTGACCCTCCTTCCCACCTTTCACAAGGACCCTTGTGATTACATGGGCCCACCTTAATAATCCAAGACAATCTCCTCATCTCAAAAATCCTTAACTCAACCATATCAGCAAAGTCCCTTTTACCAAGTAAGGGAACATTCACAGGTCCTAGGAATGAGAGCACAGACATCTTTGGTGCAGGGGGAGGCATTATTCAGCTTAGAAGAGTCGATTTCTGTTGCTTGCAACTAAAGAGTTCTGATCGATATGGCAAAAGTCACAAACCCAAACCCAAACTCTAAAGATAGTGCATTTTGGCTGAATGCAGTGGCTCACACCTGTAATCCCAGCACTTTGGGAGGCTGAGATGGGTGGATTGCTTGAGCTCAGGAGTTTGAGACCAGCCTTGGCAGCATGGTAAAAACCCTGTCTCTACAAAAAATACAAAAATTAGCTGAGCATGGTGGTTCACACATGTGGTCCCAGCTACTCAAGGGTGTGAGGTGAGAGAATCACATGAATCCAGGTGGCAAAGGCTGCAGTGAACCATGATCACGTCACTGCCCTCTTGACTGGGCAACAGAGCGAGACTCTTTCTCAAAACAAACAAACAAACAAAATATATATAATATATATGTATATAATATATTTTTATATATTAATAATATATATTTAATAAAAATATATCTATAATATTATATATATATTTTTTTTCCACCAGAATTTGTCTGTACAGAAAGTTCTGGATGTGGGAGAGATGAGCCCAGCCCCAGGCTGAGGTGGACAGTGGTGATATATAGAGAGATAGATAAAATATTATATATATATATATATGTATATATATTGCATTTTATTTTTTCTTTGAATTAGCCTCAGGAATGGCTTGAACCCCACAGTTCACTGAAGCCCTGGGACTCATTTTTGTTTACCTGCCTAGTTGTTTAAGTTACCTGCCTAGCACTTGAGGGCACATTGTTTGCCATCCTCTATCAGGTGTGTAGCTGTGGGTTCCAAAGATTAGCCCCATCTCACTGCCCCAGTGCTTTAGGACATGGCAGATGCATCAGTGCCCTCCCGGAAGCTCCAGCCAGACCCTCAGCTGAACTTTTTATGGGAAGCTGTATCTGGATGGGAGGATGAATGAACGGGTGAAAGGAAGGGAAGGGAAGGGGAGGGGAGGGAAAGAAGGGTAGATGAATGGATGGGTGGACAGATGGATAGAGGAGGATGGATGGATGGATAATGGGATAGGTGGATGGATGGATGAATAGAATGAAAAGATTATCTAGTATTTACCAGGATGAGGCCCCAGAAGTAGCAAAAAAACGCAAGAAAAAGCAAATACAATGTGTTTATGTTACAGGCAGGAGTAAAAGGAGGCGTCAGCTTTGCTGGTTTGGTCTGTGTTTGAAATAAAAATACTCCTGAAAACAAACCTCCAGTCAGTTTTGTTTCTGCAAAGCAAACAGGCTTCTCACCTCATTACAAAGATCGTCCATGTGACCCGCTCTCAGCCTCCTGGGTCCATTCAGCAGATCTGGTCCAATGAACTGAGAACCCAGATAGGAGAGCTGCAGTGGGAAAAGAATAGAAGCAAACCCTCTCAAAAAGCTATAAAAAAAACCTCCAAGTTCAGAGAGGAAAAGTAATCAGCCTGTAATTGACTGTTCACTAATGGAGTCTATTAATTTATAGCCACAAAAGAATCAGCTAATTTGTGGTTAATGGTGTTTAAAAGATAAACAACATAGATTAAATCTATGGAGCCCAACCCGGGTCCACCAGTCTGTCTGTACAGAAAGCTCTGGATGTGGGAGCGATGAGCCCAGCCCTAGGCTGCGGTGGACAGCAGCGGTCAGAGGTCTGCTGGGAGCAAGAGATTCAGGTGGAATAGGTAAGTCCCGTCCTCCAAGATACCAAATATAGTCCCAGAGGAGGCTTCTTTACTCTCTGGGTTTTCTGTAAAATTGCAAGTCCTCTTCTCCCCGACACAGCACTGTCCCTGCTCTCCTCCCATGAGGACCCCCCACCCCACCGCAGCAGCTCCCTACCTGCCACATTCATTCCCACCTCTGGCCTTCACACTTCCTCCACCTGTAGCTGGACTGCCTTATTTTTTCTTTCCTGGGAAAAATAATCCAGATTATGCAGAGCCAACTTATTGAACGTCCCCATGGGGAGGATGCCGTACTATGCATTTCACACAACCACATCTCAGGGATTCCTCGACATCCCCTGCAAGGCTGCTCCTAGCCTATTCTCAGCCCCATTTTACTGGTCAGAAAGCTGAGGGCTAGAAAGGAGAAGCAGCTGGCCCAAAGCGTCACTGTGCTTGTGGGGTGGCTCTGAGATTTGAATCCACTTCTTTCTGCTTCCAGAATCCAAGGGCCAGACCAGCATTTCCCAAACCTTACTCATTCTTTTTTTTTTTTTCTTTGAGATGGAGTCTCGCTCTGTCACCAAGGCTGGAGTGCAGTGGCGCTGTCTTGGTTCACTGCAACCTCCACCTCCTGGGTTCAAGTGATTCTCCTGCGTCAACCTCCCGAGTAACTGGGAACACAGACATGTGCCACCACACCCAGCTGACTTTTGCATTTTTAGTAGAGACGGGATTTCACCATGTTGGCCAGGCTGGTCTTGAACTCCTGACCTCAAGTGATCCACTGGCCTCAGTCTCCCAAAGTGCTGGGATTACAGGCGTGAGCAACTGCACCCGGCCTTACTGATTCTCATAACAACATTTTTGCCATGTCTGCTGCCACCTATATTTATGATGTTTGTTTAAATGGACTCCTTCCCACTTTTATTTTTTGTTAATTTTAGCTTCATCCTGAACAATGTCATCTAGGTCTGATAAGTTAATAACATAGTTGCTTCTAACATAAGTTTGGAATAAATACCTGACTACTAAAATAAGCATGTGCCTGTGTCCTTCTTTATAATCTTATAAACCTCCATGGTTCAAGAACTACACACATTTTAACCATACATCCCAAAAAACCATAATCACACGGTGTGTGTCCCGCTCACCACAGCCGGCATGCACTATCGAATTCTACCCTTCATCAACCTTTCCTGATGTAAGTCACCCTTGAAAAGGCATCAAAGCCCTCCTCTTTCCTGAAGCCCTCTTTGACTCCTCTAGCCCAAAAGCGCCCCTCCCTTTGTGGACAGCTAGAAAATTCATGCCATGAGCCAGCCACAGAAAGACAGGATAAAAAACAGGATGTGGCTTTTGTTTCTTCCAGTAGACTGGGAGATCTTGGAGGATTAAAAAAAAAGAAGAAGAAAGAAAAAAAAAAACAATTCCTATACCTTGAAGTCTAAGCTCTGGGAAACGGAGGTGGATGCACACAGCAGGTGTCCAATAAAGGCTGGAAGTGATGGACAGTGCAAAGAGGAGGCCAGGCAGCACTTCTACGGCTACGTTGGGGCCAGCCTGAATCATCCTTCCTCCTTTGCTAACAAGGCTCAAAACTTCACCTGGGGACATTCCCTCCCTTCCCTCGGCCCAGGGCTCCAGGGTGGGCCTGGGACACGGCCTGGCCAGTTCATGCAGAACGCCCCCCTCGCTGTTGCCATTGGTTCGGAAAGTGGCTGTTACCCAAATCGGGCTGAGGGGGCCAGGCCCAGCACTTCTGTTCAAACGGCTGCTGCTGTGGAAGGAGCCGCTCTCTTTCCTGCCGGCTGGAACCCGGGAGCCGGGAGCCTGGGAGTTCGAGCCCCTGTGGAAGGGGAGAGACATGAGAGGGCCAGGGCTTGGCAGTGCGATTTGAGATCCTGGATCAAGACATTCCTGAAACTTCAGATCTACCCTCAGATTTTGCAGCCAAACGTTGTTTTCTTGGCATAAGCCTTCTTGAATTGGGTTTTCTGTTACTTGGGACCGAAGTAACAGGAAGGGTTCCGTGGAGGAACCCTTGACTGGGAGTCAGGGAAGCAGACTCCATTGCATCTGGGGTCTCAATGACCCTGGGTGAGTCACTTCATCTCACATGACCCTGCGTCAAAGAGGCCTTCCCCGACCAATCTTTCAGCAACACTTTCTGTCTCTCCCCACCCTCACTTCCTCGGCCAGCCCCGTCATCCCACAATATCACATTCTATATTCACGGCCTTGTTTGCCAGTACTCACCTCGGCCTCCTCAGAACTCAGAATAAGGCTGGCATGCAAAGGCCTCCTGTAAATATTTGTTGCAGGATTGTGCCTCAGTTTCTCCAGCTGTAAATGGGAGAGCAGTGTTGCACTGTCTCTCAATATCCTTGCAACAGGGCTACAGTTGCTTTCATTCTCTCATTGCTGCCACCCAGACCTCCAAGAGCATGGCGCAAGGTCTCACCCAAAGGCACTGGACTGCCTCCCAGAAAACCACCTTTGCCACAGAGTAGAAGGTTTTATGATTTTCCTCGATTCCTTCCTCTGCCTACACAATCTCATTGACTAGGAAGTTCCTCTTGATGTCTAACCTAATATTTCATGCTGCAACCCAAGTCTATTTATGAACACCTTTTCTGAGTTCTGGAGTTCAGCAGTTCTACTGTTGACTTCCAGACATTCCTGGCCAAGTAAGAACACAAAAGAACCAGTTTAAAGTGAGAAGAAATCCTTTGAGAAAATAAAAACTGCTTTACCTAGGAGATGCCCTCATTTCCTTCCCATGACCAGCTTCTGACTCGTCAGAAAGCTCTTTTCTTGTCTCCATACCTATGAACACGGCTCTTCCATAGATGTGGGTACAAAAGACGAGAGTAAAATAAACTATCTGTTTAATCATCATTATTGTTAAAAACAAGGCTGGGCCAAAATACCGAGGCTCTGATTCATCCCAACTGACGTCTCTTCTAGGGAGGAGGCAGGAGACAGGGAAGTAAGAATTTTTAAACCCATTTTCCAGATGAACTCAGAGGAGACTGAGACCGTCCAGAGCACCAACCCCAGGTAAGCAACAGAAGCAAAACCACTCTCTCTCTCTCTGTGGTCAGGAATTGATCTTCTCTTCATTTAAATAGGGCAGAATTCAATGGCCAGGCGTGGTGCCTCATGCCTGTAATCCCAGCACTTTGGAAGGCCAAGGCGGGTAGATCACTTGAGCTCAGGAGTTCGATACTAGCCTGGCCAACATGGTGAAATCCCATCTCTACTAAAAAAAAAAAAAAAAAAAAATCAGCTGGACGTGGTAGCAGCGCCTGTAATCCTACCTACTCAGGAGCCTGAGGCGGGAGAATTGCTTGAACAGGAAGGGAGGTTGCAGTCAGCTGAGATCGCACACTGTACTCCAGCCTGGGTGACAGAGCAAGACTTCATTTCAAAATAAGTAAATAAATAAATAGGCTGGGCGTGGTGGCTCACGCCTATTATCCCAATACTTTGGGAGGCTGAGGTGGGTGGACCACCTGAGGTCACCAGCCTAGCCAGCATGGTGAAACCCTGTCTCTACTAAAAATACAAAATTTAGCCGGGCATGGTGGCTGGTGCCTGTAGTCCCAGCTATTTGGGAGGCTGAGGCAGAAGAATCACTTGAAGCTGGGAGGCGGAGGTTGCGGTGAGCTGAGATCACACCACCGCACTCCAGCCTGGGTGACAGAGGGAGACTTCGTCTAAAAAAAAAAAATGAAAATAAGTGGGGCAGAATTCAAAGGAAGATTCACATAGTAACTAGCATGCAGGTTTCACCATTTATTCACTCATTCATTCATTCATTCAAGAGAAGAAAAGCCTCAACTAAGCACTTTCCCTATGCCCCAAGCTGGGTGTCTTTCCAAGGCAGCTTGCACCTTCCCAACCCCTCTGGAAGAGGAAAGTCAGAAATCATCTCTCCATTGGCTGAGTCGGGAAGTTGAATGACATTATTGTTGAAAATATTGTCCTAGCTTGTTCTTTGTCTTTTAATTTTATGTGTGGTGTTTCTTAACTTCCAGGGATTGTTAATGTTTATATAGTCAAATCTTTGTGTCTTTCCTTTGAGGACTCTGGCCTGAGATACCTAGAAAGGGCCCCACAGGAAGTGATGTTTAGGGCCATATTTACAGCCATATGTCATGAGCAGTTAGGGGTGCAAGGAGGTGATCCTGGATCATTCTTTTATTTTACAAACGAGGAAACCAAGACTCCATGGTGAGCAGGCAACCCTGCCGGAGTCTGGGATTCTGTCCAGGGCTCTTTCTGCACATAACGAGTTGCTCACAGATTCCTTATAAAAATTAAGAAAAGACAGAGGCTCTTGACCTCCCGGGCTGCATTGCGGAGTGATGGTCACAGCTTCTGTGAAGCCAGGGGCCATCGCATTCACCCTATAAATTCCGTGTCAGCTGCTTTGCTCTGAATATCCATCCAACTGTCCCATTGTGACTACAGGCACTCAGATCCATTCCCCTGAAGGCCCTTCTAGGCTTATGAAGGCAGACACTACCAGGGAAAACACGCAAAGAGTCAACATAAGCATTCAAAATTCCTGGGACTGTGCTTGCTCCAGCTGCACATATACTAAAATTGGAATGACACAGAGAAGACGAGCACGTCTCCTGCACAAGGATGACGTGCAAATTTGAGAAACGTTCCGTATTTTTTTAATAATAATAAAAAAATAAATAAATTCCTGAAACAGTGAACTCATGAAAGCAGAGGGTAGAATGGTGATCGCCAGGGGTTGGTCAAAGGATAAATATCTTCAGTTAGAGAGAAGGAGTAAGTTCAAGTGATCTGTTGTACTGCATGGTGACTATAGTTAATAACAAGATATTCTTTAATTTTTTTCGCTCTTGTTGCCCAGGCTGGAGTACAATGGCATGATCTCAGCTCACTGCAACGTCTCCTCCAGGGGTTGAAGCGATTCTCCTGCCTCAGCCTCCTGAGTAGCTGGGATTACAGGCATGTGCCGCCACACCCAGTTAATTTTGTATTTTTAGTAGAGACGAGGTTTCTCCATGTTGGCCAGGCTGGTCTCGAACTCCCGACCTCAAGTGATCTGCCCACCATGGCCTCCCAAAATACTGGGATTATAGGCATGAGCTACCACGCCCAATCTAATAACAACATACTCTTGAAAATCAGTAAGAGAGTAGATTTTAAGTGTTTTCACCACAAAGAATGATAAGTATGTGAGGAAATGCATATGCTTATTAGCCACTACCAAGTATACATATTTCAAAACATCACGTTGTACACAATAAATATATGCAACTTGTATTCATTATAATTAACTAATTTTTAAAACCCTTGGACATAAGAAACCATCACTAATACAATTAAAAGACATAAAACGAGGAAAAATATTTCCAACCTACATGACAAAGTATTTAGCCTCTTAAAATAGACAAAGCTCGTATAGAGTCATAAAAAAGGCTAAAGAAAAATGACAGGCAAGTCACAGAAATGGAAATAAAAGTGGGCAATGCACACAGGAGAAATGTTTAGATTCATGAGGAATCAGTCAATGGAGGTGGAAGTTGTAATGACATCCCTTTCAGAGTAGCAATATTGGAAAAGAACGGTAACCCACGGTGTTAGCCAAGTGGGGAAATGCCATGCTTACAACTGGAGGAAGGAAAGAGATTCAGCTGTTCTGAGTTCTAGAATACATAATAAAATCCTTGAAAAATCATTATTTTATTTCTAAGGAATTATTTTAAAACTATGTATAAGGAAGGAAGTGTAATTTCACATCATTTATATGGGAAAAACTGAAAGTAGCTTACAGGCTCAGCACTGAAGTCTGTATCGGTGAAATATTCTGCAGTACAGACTTTGCTGTAATAACATGAAGCCACAGAAGTGAATGATGCTTCAGAAAAGATGATGACAACATGGAGTTAAAAAAAAAAAATCAGATTAATAAGCCGGGAGCTGTGGATCACGCCTGTAATCACAACACTTTGGGAGGCTGAGGTGGGAGGATTACTAGAAGCCAGGAGTTCAAGACTAGCCTGGTCAACATGGTGAAACGCCATCTCTACTGAAAATACAAAAATTAGCCAGGCATGGTGGCATGTGCCTGTAATCCCAGCTACTCAAGAGGCTGAGAATCACTTGAAGCCTGGACGTGGAGGTTGCAGTGAGCCGAGATTGCACCACTGCACTCCAGCCTGAGTGACAAAGCCAGACTCGGTCTAAAAAAAAAACACTGGGTTACAAATGAAAATATATACATCATTCCATTTCTCAAACACACACACATACATGAATACAAGTACATAGAAAACAATCTGGAGGAGATATTCACTAAATTGTTAACAGTGGTTTTCTTCAGGTGGTAGAATTATTTACATTTTTTTTCTCTGCATTGTCGTTGATGTATACCAGGACTGCAGAAGATGAGGAGAGGTCAGGGAGAGAGACTCACATTCCCATTGGCAATGCTATTTGTCATAAACTTTCTAGGCAAATATCTTGGTATTTATCAAAAGTCTTAATATGTGTGAATCATTTCACCAGTAATTTTACTTCTAGGAAATTACCCTAAGGAAATAATCACAGATGTGTGCAAAGACTTATGTATCAGGATGTCCACTGTACAGTTATTTACAAGAGCAAAAAGCTGGAACCAGCCTAAATATCCAACAATAGAGAATTGTTTAAATAAGTGTCAATTTGCTTTTACAATGAAGTGCTATGCAGTCATTTAAAGTGATGTTGTATATTAGATGTCATGACAAAACATTCTTGCCATAAAGAAAAAACAGTTTAAAATAGCATATGATAGCAATATTGCAAAACACTATACACAATAAATTATGAATTATTATGTACAAAAGGCTGAAAGGCAGATGTTTGCTGTGCTGATCACTGAGTGATAGGATTCTAGGTCATTTTGTTGTTTCTTTGTGTCTTCCTGCACTTTGCAATTTCAATACAAAAAAAACAGGATACTGGCACAATATGATCTCCTTTAAGGAAAAAAAAATCTCAGGAACGTAGAAACAAAAAGAAACTCATCGCTGGGCGCAGTGAGTGGCTCACACCTGTAATTCCAGCACTTTGGGAGGCAGCGGCACATGGATCGCCTGAGGTCAGGAGTTCGAGACCAGCCTGACCAATATAGTGAAACCTCATCTCTACTAAAAGTATTAAAAATTAGCCGGGCATGGTAGTAGGCACCTGTAATCTCAGCTATTCAGGAGGCTGAGGCAGGAGAATCACTTGAACTTAGGAGGCGGAGGTTGTGATGAGCTGAGATCGCACCATTGCACTCCAGCCTGGGCAATAAGAGCAAGACTTTGTCTCAAAAAAA
>PVKP010029555.1:0-28886 GCA_004027715.1 Plecturocebus donacophilus
AGGATGTTGAATGTTGGCCCCCACTCTCTTCTGGCTTGTAGGGTTTCTGCTGAGAGATCTGCTGTGAGTCTGATGGGCTTCCCTTTGTGGGTAACCCGACCCTTCTCTCTGGCTGCCCCTAGCATTTTCTCCTTCACTTCAACCCTGGTGAATCTGACGATTATGTGCCTTGGGGTTGCTCTTCTTGAGGAATATCTTTGTGGTGTTCTCTGTATTTCCTGGACTTGAATATTGGCCTGCCTTGCTAGGTTGGGGACGTTTTCCTGGATAATATCCTGAAGAGTATTTTCCAGCTTGGATTCATTCTCTTCATCACATTCAGGTACACCTATCAAACGTAGATTAGGTCTTTTCACATAGTCCCATATTTCTTGGAGACGTTGTTCATTCCCTTTTATCCTTTTTTCTGTCATCTTGCCTTCTCATTTTATTTCATTGAGTTGATCTTCGACCTCTGATATCCTTTCTTCTGCTTGGTCAATTCGGGTGTTGAAACTTGTGCATGCTTCATGAAGTTCTCGTGTTGTATTTTTCAGCTCCATCAATTCACTTATATTCTTCTCTAAGTTGTCCATTCTCGTTAGCATTTTGTTAAATCTTCTTTCAAGGTTCTTAGTTTCTTTGCATTGGGTTAGAATATGTTCTTTTAGTTCACAGAAGTGTCTTATTATCCACCTTCTGAAGCCTGATTCTGTGACTTCGTCACACTCATCCTCCGTGTCAAGCCTTGTTCTCTTGCTGATGAGGAGCTGCGATCCCCTGTAGGAGGAGAGGCATTCTGATTTCGGGTGTTCTCAGTCTTTTTGCACTGGTTTCTTCCCATTTTTGTGGATTTATCCACCTGTCGTCTTTGTAATTGCAGACTTTCAGATTGGGTCTCTGAGTGGACGTCCGGCTTGTTGATTATGACGTTTTCTCTGTTTCTTAGTTTTCCTTCAGCGGACGCCCCTTCCCCACAGAGCTGGGCCTTCCCGGGTTCAGCTGTGCTTGTTCTCAGTCCTCAGCGCTTCCAATTGCTGTTCTCCTTGTAGGAATGGGAGCAGCCGAGCCCGACTAAAAGGGCACCCAGTCCCCTATACTCCGCACAGAGAAGCGCTGCGCCGGGGCGCCAGCAAAACAGCCCCGCCGGCCAAAAAAGTAACGCTGGCAACCCGTGTGGCTCCTTCGCCAGGAATCTCCCAGTTTGTGGGCATCAAAAATTCGTCTGCAATTGCGGCATCCACTCGCTCTCTGCACTTTCACTGGGAGCTACAATCCTGAGCTGCTGCTACGTGGCCATCTTGGATCTCTCTCTGCCCAGTTATGAAGTTTTTCTTAGTTTTCCTTTGGCGGATGCCCGTTCCCCACAGAGCCGGACCTTCCCGGGTTCGCTGTGAAACTCTCAGTCCTCAGCACTTCCAATTGCTGTTTTCCTTGTGGGGATAGGACCAGCCGAGCCCGTCTGTCCCGTATACTCCGCACCGAGAAGCGCCGCGCTGGGGCACCAGCAAAACAGCCGCGCCGGCCAAAAGAGTCACGCTGGCGACCCGTGTGGCTCCTCTGCCGGGAATCTCCCGGTCTGTGGGCAACAAAAATTTGTCGGAAAGTGCGGCGTCCACTCGTTGTCTGCACTTTCACTGGGAGCTACGTTCCTGAGCTGTTGCTAATTGGCAATCTTGGATCTCTCTTCTTACATTTGTTTTATCTGAGTTTCTTCCCCAGGAAATGATCTTCAGGTCTCTCAAAGTATCAAAGAACTGAAACTCACCAGATCACCACATCCAGACAATAAGATGCCAAACAACCCCTTCATCATGACTGCCTCCTTGGCCCGCCCTGGTTCTGTTTCTTTTACGTTTCTTCCCTGCTACATGAACCCTTCGTTTTAGTCACTCAGGGAGATGGATGTGAGACTGAGCTCTCATCTTCGTGGCTGCAGCACCCAGTTCAAGGCTTCTTCCTAGGCAAGCCTTCTTCCTTCTTCCTTGGACACAGTGGCTCACACCTGTAATTCCAACACTCTGGGAGGCTGAGGCGGGTAGATCACCTGGGGTCAGAAGTTGGAGACCAGCCTGGCCAACATGGTGAAACCCCCATCTCTACTAAAACTACAAAAATTAGCCAGGTATGGTGGTGAGCAGCTGTAATCCCAGCTATTTGGGAGGCTGAGGCAGGAGAATCATTTGAACCCGGAAGGCAGAGGTTGCAGTGAGCCAAGATCGCGCCACTGCACTCCAGCCTGGGCAACAAGAGTAAAACTCCAACTCAAAAAAAAAAAAAACTCTATTTGTATGACAGACTAATGTATCTGCCTAATTCTTTCATCTTTTTCAAAATCTTCAAAGGAGTTATGGTCTGCTACACCTCTCCTTCGGTCCTATTTGCTGAAACAGACTTTTACTTCACTTTCTTCTGTCTTAACTAAATCCACCCCCAACAGACACACAAGCAGGGAGAAGAGGGAAAGATCTGGAGACACCTCTACCTGTCATAAGCCAAAACCTAATAGATTTCTGAATGTCCTGGATCTTCCAGCACATTTCAAAGTGACTTTATTACCTACAATGGCCATAATGCAACAGTGTTTTATAATGATTTAAATTTGAAGTTTTAAAAAATCATAGTAATATAGCCATCTGTACCTTCTATTCAGCTGAAAAATATAAAGGCCTGAAAACAATGTAAATAGTATTTGAGAAGAAAAGACAAATCCAAGAGCTACTTAGAAAGAATCAATCAAGAATTGGTAACTGATTGAATGTGGAGAGTCAGGAGGTAGGGGGCTAGAATGACTCAGGATTTTTAGTTTCTGCAACCAAGTTAGGTAGAATGACAGTTGCTCACAAATTCTGATATTTTGTTACAGGGTTTTCTTGGATGTGATCTTCTCTCTGTACTTAAAAATTTTTTTTTAATCACCTAGTTAAAGATCATTTTATCAAGCTCCAATAAAACTAATGGATAATCCAAACAGTCTCTTTCCAGACTTCCCATTTTCCATAATGCTCTGAAATTAATCATTATACTACCACTACATCCCCTCCCATACACCTCCCCACTTCTCACTCCCTCCCACCTGCCAATCTGGAGTTATGTAATTTCCTTGCTTTTCAGCATGAATCCCAAACTTCTTAGCATGACATGTTAAGAGCCTTTTTGTTTCTCTGCTTTTGGTTCTTCATTTTTCACTGCTCTAGTTATCCTGCCTACTGCAACCAGACTGCTTTCCTAAAATACAATAGCCTTTAAACACAAATCCTTTATGACAGGGGTCCCCAACCCCCAAGCCAGGGACCACTGCCAGTCCGTGGCCTGTTAGGAACCGGGTCACACAGCAGGAGGTGAACAGCAGGCTAGAGAGCAAAACTTCCTATGTATTTACAGCCACTCCCTATCATTACATTACCGCCTGAGCTCCGCCTCCTGTCAAGTCAGTGGAGGCATTAGACTCTCACAGGATCACAGACCCTATTGAGAATGGCGAATTGAGAGGAGTAAAGGTTGCACCCTCTTTATGAGAATCTACTGCCTGATGATCTGTCACTGTTTCCCATCACCCTAGATGGGACCATCTAGTTGCAGGAGAAAAAACTCAGGGCTCCCACTGAGACTACATTATGGTAAACTGTAGAATTACTTCATTATACATCACAATATAATAATAATAGAAATAAGGTGCACAATAAAGGTAATGTACTTAAGCCATCCTGAAACCATCCCTCCACCCTGGACTGTGGAAAAAAACTGTCTTCCATGAACCAATCTCTGGTGCCAAAAAGGTCAGGGACCACTGCTTTATGAGACAGTCTTAGCTTTAAAAGTTATGGGAACCAGATTTCCTTATTGCTAAACTTACTACAAAGCCACAGTAATCAAGACAGTGTGATACTGGTATAAGGACAGACAGAGATAAATGAAAAAGAAATTGAAGTCTAAAAATAAACCCTTATATTTATGGTGGATCGACTCTGAATGAGGGTGTGAAGACAATCAGTGGGGAAAACCAGTCTGCTCAACAATGGGGCTGTGATGACTGGACATCTGCATGCAGAAAAACGAAGCTGGACCTCTACACCACATATAGAAATTAACCCAAAAGGGATAAAGACCTAACTGCAAAAGCTGAGTCCATAAAACTCTTAAAGAAAAGATGAGTAAATCTTCATGATCCAGAATTAAAAGAACGGTTTCACAGATATAACACTAAAACCATAACAAAAGAAAAAACAGATCAGACTTCAACCCAGAACTACATTATGTATGTGCTTCAAATGATACCACAAAGAAAGTGAAAAGGCAACCCACAGAACAGGAAATTAAAATTTGTATATCATATATCTGACAAGAGTCTGGTTTCCAGAATATACAAAGAACTCTTAGAATTCAATAATAAAAGACTGACCAGGAACAGTGGTTCACACCCGTAGTCCTAGCGACTGGGGAGCCAAGGTGGGAGTATCACTTGAGTCCAGGAGTTCAACCAGCCTGGCAATATAGAGAGATCTCTATCTTTATCAAAAAAAAATTAAAAATTTGCCAGGTGTGGTGTCACCTACCTATGGTCCCAGCTTCTCAGGAGGCTAAAGAGGATCGCTTGAGCCCAGAGGGTTGAGGCTGCAATGAGCCATGATCGCCACGGCATTCCAGGCTGGGGAACAGACGAAGACCCTCTCTCAAACATAATAATAATAATAATAATAATAATAATAATAGGACAATCCAATTTAAAAATGGGTAAGGACTGGTGTTTCACAAATCAAGATTTATAACTAGTCAAAGCACAGAAACATGTTCAACATCAGTAAGTAAGGAAATGTAAATCAAAACGACAGTAAGATAAGCCTATACACCCACTAGGATGGTTATATTTTTTTTAAAAAGGCGAGAGGGCCAGGCACAGAGGCTCCCACCTGTAATCCCAGCTACTCAGAAGGCTGAGACAGGAAGATCACTTGAACCCAGGTGTTTGAGACTGCAGTAAGCCATGAACATGCCATTGTACTCCAACCCAAGTGACAGAGCAAGATCCGCTTTAAAAACAAAACAAAAAAAACAGAAAGAAACAAAGAATAATAGATACTGCAGGAAAGAGAGAAACTGAAACCCTAATATACTGTTGGTGGAAATATAAAAATGGTAGAACAAGTTTAAAAAACAATTTGGTATTTCATAAAAAAAAAAGAAAACCTTAAACACAGAGATACTATATGACCCAGCAATTCCAATCCTAGATAAGATACCCATGAAAATTAAAAACATGTCTACACAACAACTTATACACAAATGTTCATAGCAAAATCATTCGTAACAGCCAAGACATGTAAACACAGTGTCCATCAATTGATGAATGAATAAATAAAATATGGTACTTCTATACAGAATTCAGCCATCAAGAGGAATAAAGTACTGGCAGATGCCACAATATGAAAGAACCTTGAAACCAGGCACAAAAGGCTACATAATGAATGATTCCATGTGTATGAATTGTCCAAAATAGGCAAATCTATAATGACCGGAGGTAGATTCATGGTTGTCAGGAGGTGGGAGAAGGGGACAATGAGGAGAGACTGTTAGTGGGTTTAGTCAGAGTTTAATTATGGGGTGATGAAAACGCTCTGAAACTAGACAGTGGTGAGGGTTATACCACTACATGACTATACTTACAATGAACTGTATATATCCAAAAAAAATGAATTTTATAGTATGTGAATTATATCCAATTTTTTAAAACTACAGGAACTCCAGAGTAGGCAAACTCAAACTCTAAACCGGATACTTAAGGACCACTACCAAATGGTCAATCCCAAAGCCACATGACCACAACATATGAATCCTATTCTTTAATCACTTACTGGTCTTCATACATAACTTCTTAATTACCTCAATAAAGGTAATTTTTCTTCCTTTGAAATGCCTTCCCTTTTCTCATTCCAGAGCCCATAGGTCCGCCCAAAATCATTACTATAAAGAAAACTTCCCTAATCAATTCACTTTCAATTCTTTATTAATTCATTCAGCAACTGGATCTCATCACTCTAATTATTTTACTTATGTGCTTCCTTTGGGTTCTCTCGTGATTGTTTCATACATGTATTCCTCCCACCCAACTATGTTTTAAGTGTGAGTAAAGACAGAGTAAAAATAATTAAAGGAAATAACTGAATTATCACGGATCTGCTATTTTTCAGCTTCAGGAAAGTCACTTAAAATAGATGGGCTTTGATTTTTGTAATCTGGAAAAGCCGTGGCCAGATTTTGATACATTTGAAGTATTTCCTTAAAATTTTTTTTTTAAACGGAGTTTCACTCTTGTTGCCCAGGCTGGAGTGCAATGGTGCAATCTCAGCTAACCGCCACAACCTCTGCCTTCCCAGGTTCAAGCGATTCTCCTGCCTCAGCCTCCCGAGTAGCTGGGATTACAGGCATGTGCCACCATGACTGGCTAATTTTTGTATTTTTAGTAGAGACAGGGTTTCTCCATGTTGGTCAGGCTGGTCTTGAACTCCCGACCACAGGTGATCTGCCCACCTTGGCCTCTGAAAGTGCTGGGAATACAGGCATGAGCTACTGAGCCCGGCAGTTTTTTAAATAAAATAAATGAGGACAGGTACAGTGGCTCACGCCTGCAATCCCAACCCTTTGGGAGGCCGAAGTGGGCAGCTGAGGTCAGGAGTTCAAGCCCAGCCTGATCAACATGATGAAACCCCATCTGTACTAAAAATACAAAAATGCCAGGCATGGTGGCACGTGCCCGTAATCCTAGCTACTCAGGAGGCTGATGCAGGAGAATCACTTGAACCGGAGAGGCAGAGGTTGCAGTGAGCCAAGATCACGTCACTGCACTCCAGCCTGGGTGACAGAGTGAGACTACAACTCAAAAAAAAAAAAAAAGGTAGAATAAAACAACAGATTATTCATAAGGTACACTTCAGTTACAATTTTATACTCTTAACTGTCCACTCCTTTAATATCTACCATTATACCTCATTCATTTTTCAACATTAGAAAGGGAAAAAAACACAAACAAGACTCAAATTATAGTAAAGATATCCACAAATCCCGTAACCATTCCCTTACATTCACAAAATGTTCTTTCATGGATATATGGTACTGGAGGGGGTTACCCAGCTTTATGGAAACCACTTTCCTATGTTTGGAGAATTCGTCACTTTATGAGGCAGAACCTAAAACTAAATAAATTGAAAACCAGCTATTTGCTTTCCAAATCTCTCAAAACTGGGACAAGGGTGTAAGTCCTAAACTTTGCCAGTCAGAAATCCAACTTTGAAAAATGAGGCTGGGCGCAGTAGCTCATGTCTGTAATCCCAGCACTTTGGGAGGGCAAGGCAAGCAGATCATGAGGCCAGGAGTTCAAGACCAGTCTGACCAACGTAGTGAAACTCCGTCTCTACTAAAAATATAAAAATTAGTTGGGCGTGGTGGTGAGTGCCTGTAATCTCAGCTATGCAGGAGGCTGAGGCAGGAGAATCGCTTGAACCCAGGAGGCAGAGGTTGCAGTGAGCCAAGATGGCGCCACTGCACTCCAGCCTGGGCAACAGAGTGAGACTCCATCTCAAAAAAAAAGAAAAATTGAAGCAACAGAAGGAGGAGGATGTAGAGGTCAAAGAGGAAGCAGCAACAGAAGCAAGCCCCATAAGCAATTCATTCTGGTGAGGGTGACGGCAATAGCAACAGCTAATTGACTCCAGTTTGAATTAATTAATTCTTCCAGCTGGGTATGGTGGCTCACACCTGTAATCCCAGCACTTTGGGAGGCGGAAGCGTGTGGATCACCTGAGGTCAAAAGTTTGAGACCAGCCTGGCCAACATGGGGAAACCCTGTCTCTACTAAAAATACAAAACTTAGCCAGGCGTGGTGGCACACGCTTGTAATCCCAGCTACTAAGGAGGCTGAGGCAGAAGGATCACTTGAATCCAGGAAGCAATGGTTGCAGTGAGCCAAGATTGTGCCACTGCACTCCAGCCTGGGCAACAGAGGGAGAGCCTGTCTCAAAAAAAAAAAAAAAAAAAAAAAAAAAAAAAAAAAAATTCTTCCTTTATCCAGTTTTAAAAGGGAACACTGACAACAGGTTTAGGAGTATCTGTCATCTGATGTCAGAGAAAGTACAAATAGTGTGAACATGCCACCTAACAGTGGTGCCTTTACTGGACCAGCTCTGCAGTATGGTATGTAGCACTGTTCCTGCACAAGCCTGGTTCTTCTACCCTTTAGGAAATTTTATGAGTAGCCCCATATCCTCTTTAATCACAAAGCCTTTTATGATTAAAGTAGAGGGATTTCTATTATTTAAGACTATGAACACTAACACATATCTTTTATCTTTTTTTTTTTTTTTTTTTTTTTGAGACAGGGTCTCACTCCATTACCCAGGTTGGAGTGCAGTGGTACAATCTCAGCTCACTGCAACCTCCACCTCCTGGGTTCATGCAATCCTCCCATCACAGCTTCCTGAGTAAATGGGATCACAGGAGTGCACCACCACACTCAGTTAATTTCTTCTATTTTTAGTAGACACGGGGTTTCACCATGTTGCCCAGGCTGGTCTCAAACTCCTGAGCTAAAGTGGTCTGCCCATCTCAGCCTCCCAAAGTGCTGGGATTACAGGCATAAGCTACCTTGCCCAGCCTAACACATATTCTTAGATCACAACGGCATCCCAAAGCATCACTTTAAAGTTTAGATAAAGTAACTTCAACCCTTGTTCTGACAATCCCTACCTTCTACAAGTGGCACGTTTGCAAAGTCTCACCATTCTTCCCACAATCTACTATGATCTGTCTCTCTCCTTAAGGACCAGCATCAATATTCATGAAACTGGTTAGCAGAAAATTGTCAGCTAAATCACATCCTGACCCTGCTTTCTGTATACACATTTAAAACATCCTGATGCAAAGTGATATAAAAGGAACAATTGATTACAGATGCAAAAGCCAACTTAACATTAAACTTTGGCACTTATATCACTACAAACAATGAGGTGTAAAAGAAAACCCAATTGAACAGTTTGCTTTACCCATGCCTTCATAACTTCAAAACCCAATGAACTTCAATACATAATGATCACAAGATGACCAGTTCTTGAATATTAAGAAACTAGAATGTTGCTTTGGCATGTTTCTTAGAATGTGCACCTCCCCCTGTTCCCTCCCTGACACACACACACACACACACACACACACAAATATAACAGCATCAACAGCAGCATGAACTGCCTACAGCAAAAAATTTCGACCCTGACAGCACTTGAGAATGACCTGAGAAACTTAATAAAAATATCCATAATGTGTGTTCGTTCATCAGAGATTCTGATTAAATTGGCCTGGGCTCCAATGTATGTTCTCAAGCACCTGTTTATCCATAGCATTCTATTCTTGTACAGGTGGTGTTAAATATTTGACTCATTAACCACTGACCCTAAATATTAGCTCATCATTAAGCCCCAGCTGGTACTTAGCCCTTATACTGTACAAGACCATACAGGGAGGCAAAGCAACAAATGAATTCCTTCTCACACGATGGCTTTCCACATTTCCTTCAAAAGCTCTACAAATTGAGAAGAGGGATTTGAAAAGCTCATAAGTACTGCTTAAATTTTACTAAGCAGTAAATTTTACTAAGTAAAAAGACACACATCTGTGAGAATGTAAGTAGATTTTCAAATTTCCTCTATAACCTTTCAAGCTTTTGACACCCAATTTTATATATTTATAGCGATGACCCTCTACATATATATAAGGAAAGATTCCATTATTGTGAGGGAAACATTCCAAGACCCCCAATAGACGCCTGAAACTGCAGATAGTATCAAACCCTATATATACTATGTTTTTTCCTATATATACATACTTATGACAAAGTAATTCATAAATTAGGCACAGTAAGAGATTAACAATAATCTAGAACTGTAACAATTTACTGTAATAAAAGTTATGTAAATGTGCTCCCTCCCTCAAAATATCTCAATGTATTGTACTTACCCTTCTGATAATGATGATGTGAGATGACAAAATGGTAATGAAATGAAGTGAGGTGAATGATGCAGGCACTGTGATGTAGCATTAGGCTACCACTGACCTTCTGACAATGCATCAGAAGGATTATCGGCTTCAGGTGATCCTGGATCACGGCGCCCTGTCAGTGGTTGGATATCAAGACTAGGTTAACGGGTGGGTGATATATATAGTGAGGATAGACTGGACAAAGGGATGATTAATGTCCCAGGCAGTAACAAGATTTCATCATGCTACTCAGAACAGTAAAGAATTTAAAATGTATGAACTGTTCATTTCTGAAATTTTCCATTTAATATTTTCAGACCTCAGTTGACTGCTATAACTGAAACTGCAGAAAGTGAAACCACAGATAAGAGGCGAGTACTATAGAGTACTTCTAAGTGCTTCCAAGTGTTTAAACACACTTGAAAATAAAAGGCTTTACTTATTACCCTCTTTTTCAAATCCACATAAATCAGAGAAGAAAAATCTACATGCAGTCTTACTCAGACACTCACAATAGGCCAACAAGTCTCAAAGCCATCCCCTCCCTTTTTGGCAGGGCAAGGTGCAGGGGAGGGGATAGGAGAACATTAAGATTCTTTGACAAAATTAGGGACCCAGTTTTGGCCTGAGACTCCAAGGGTCAAAGTGAAATACCACAAAGAAGAACTCCAGCCTCCTAGTAAGAGTAATAATTTTAGAGCTATTTGGATGCTGTCTCAGGCCAAGAAACAAGAATGTTACCTCCAATTTTACCTTTGAGTTAAAGAGGTCAAAAAGTAACTACAAGATAACCACAGGTTGTAAGAAAAAGGGGTAAGAAAAAGGAACAGAAAAAGGAACAGAAAAAGGGGTAAGAAAAAGGAACAGAAAGTTATTTAAAACTTAAAAAGGAAAAAAGACGGCATCAAAAACATATTTTGAAGTGAACATTTTAAATTTATTCTCCAGCTAGAAAAAGAGCAAGCATAGTAAAAGGATTATTATTTTAAATAGGCTTGTTCGACAAATATTTAGTTTGCAAATTAACTTATAGCACTAGATGAGAAACTAATTTGTCAGTAAGTTCTACATAGAATGCTACTTAAAAAGCAGAACAGCTGAGTACGGTGGCTCACACCTGTATTGCTTGAACCCACGAGGCAGAGGTTGCAGTAAGTGCAGAACCAAGATCTCCCCACTGTACTCCAGCCTGGGTGACGGAGTGAGACTCTGTCTCAAAAAAAAAAAACCCAAACACGTTTGAATAGGCATCTATTCATCTCTCAAAGATGGAAAGAAGTGGAAGAGAAAAAGGACAAAATGATCTGAAATCTACAGAACAGACTTTTCCTGAAGTTGAAATAGCTTAGAAAAGGAAAATGAGACCAGGCCAGAAATTCCCAATTCAACTTCAAAAATCTGTCAAATTAAAAATAAACTGTAAGTGTTTTTAAAACTCATAGGGAGAGGGGACTATTTAGTGTGTCACTCTATTGTATATCCCAGGTAGTCTATGCTAACCTAAGAATGTGAAATTTAGGAGTGGGGAACCAAACTCAGGATCAGCTCATACTTTGAGGGGTTGGAGACTAAGGTCAGCTATGCAGGCCGTCAACGACGTCTACATGACCAAGTCCCAGTAAAAACTCTACACACCATGCATACTGTCACACACTATTGCCGGGAGAAAAAGCAGGGAGCAGAAAGCACAGAACAGAGCAGGCACTCAAATTTTTTGGTGGAGGAAGGAGGGAAGAAAATTTGTAGAAACAACTGCCTATATATAAAATGCCCACCTCTCCCCAAAAAAATCCAAAAAGTTACTAGATCCAGTAAGTGAGTTGAGCAAGATCACAGGATGTAAGATTGGTACAAAATTAAGTTTTATTTATATACAGTAGCAATAAACAATTGGAAATCAAAATTTTTTAAAGTATCATTTACAATGGAATTATGAAACATGAAATACTTAGGTATAAATGTAAAAAAAAAGCAGAATCTGCATGCTGAAAACACTGATGAAAAAAATCAAAGACCTAAATAAAGAGATATGCTGTGTTCATGGATAGAAGATTCAACATTTTTAATTCTCCCAAAGATCAGCGTTTATAATTTTAATAAAAATTCCATCAGAACTGAATTTAAAAATTGACAAGCTAATCCTAATAGTTATTTGGAAAATCAAAGACACTAGAGCTGTCGAAGCAACTTTGAAATTTAAAAACAAACGTGGAGTACTCAGTATCCATCTGATTTCAAAACTATCTTTACTACAGTAATCAGGACAGTGCATTACTGACAGAACATAAAGTCCATAAATAGACCCATGTATATATTAGTTAACTGGTCATTGACCAAGACGAAAAAATAATTTAATGGAGGGCAGTCTTTTCAATAAAGACTGTTGGAACTGGACAACCACATGACAAAAAGTGAACTTCAATCATACCTCATATTTTAAAAAAATATATAGACCATAGAACTAAATGTAAAGCTTATAAAACTTCTAGAAGCAAGCATAGGAGAAAATCTTTGTGATGCTGGGTTAGATTTGACTCAAAAATTTCTTAGATTTGACTCTGCAAGCCAAAAGCACAATCCGCCCCCCACTCCCCCTCCAAAAAACTACTGATAACCAAAATGTAAAATGTCTATTCTTTGAAAGATGCTAATAGAATAAAAAGATGAGTCACAGACTATGAGAAAAGATACTTGAAACACATACATAATAAAGGACTACATAAACAACCAATAAAAATTTGTCAGAAGAACTGACAGATATTTCACCAAAGATTATATACTGATACCATTAAACAAATATAAAGATGTTTAACATCATTAACCATTAGAAAAATACAAATTACAGCAACAATGAGATATTGCTATATAACTGTAAAAATGGTTTAAAGAAAATTGACAGCAAATACTGGTGAGGATAGAACGCAACCACAACACTCATACGTTGCCTAATGGACTCAAAGATGGTATAGCCACTTTGGAAAAGTTTCATCATTTCTTATAAAGTTAAACATAGTTACCATAGAACTGAGTGATCTCACTACTGGGTATTTACCCAAAAGAAATGAAAACTTGTTATCATCTTATGTCAAAAAAATCCCTGTACACAAATGTTTACAGTAGCTTTAGTCATAATTACCAAAAACTGAACACAAGTCCAATATCCTTGAACTGATTAATGGATAAACAAACTGTAATGTACCCATACAATGGAATACCACTCCACCTCAACAACAAAACTGGTGAATCACACAACTTGAATAAATCACAAATGCATTATGCTAAGTCAAAGAAGCCAATCTCAAAGGCTATATACTGTATGACTCCCTTTGTATGACATTCAGAAAAAGGTAACAAAAAATGAATCATAATTACCAGAGGCTAGGAGGGGGGTAAAAAGTAAGTATAAAAGAGCACAAGGAAGTTTGGGGGAATGTTGAAACAGTTCTGCATTTCAATTGTGGTGGTGGTATTGACAAAGATTCTCTCTTTGACCAAACTGTAACTAGGCATCTCTGAACCCTTTCTCACTAGGTCTCAATCTCAACCTATAAAGGCTTGAACAAAACACTAACATAGTTTCCAACAGCTCAAGAGCAGAGTGAGAACACATTCCCATAACTTTTATTACAATATATTATCACAATTGTCCTAGTTTATTATTATTCTCTGTGCCTAATTTATGAATTAAACTTTATCATAGGTATGCATGTATAGGGAAAAAACACAGTATACAAAGGGTTCAGTACTATTTGTGGTTTCAGGCATCTATTGGGGGTCTGAAAATGCCTCCTCCAAGGGTAAGGGGGTACTACTGTATTTACTATCTGGGCCTTTGTAGAAATCATTTGCCTATCCCTACTCTAAAGCCTTGCTACTCGAAGTGTGGTCCATGAACCAATCAAACTCTATCCCAGAACTACTGAATCAGAATCTGCACTGTAATAAGAGAATAAAACCAAATATTATCTTTCCTTACATTAGTCTTTGTAACATCAGAAAATATACAGTAAATGTACAATAATAAAAGTTACATATACAATCCTAAAAACACTAAGGAATATTTCTAGGATAAGTATATAAAGTATTTAGCAAATCACTCCTAGATCAATTCAGATAAACCACCAATTAAATCTCAATCATATTTTGCTCTGATGCCAAAATTATAGATAAAACAATCCAACACCAAAATAAAATATTTTAAATCATCCTCCCAGACTATGCAGTAACCATCACACAGGCCATTAGTTAAGAATAATAACAATTATAAAGATGCTCCAAGGATTTTAAGAAATATCTCCTTAATTATTTCATTCAAGCTCTTCATTTCATCAGGGAAAAAAAAGAGGACCTAAGACCTGAATTTTCCCAAACCACTTAAGTGCATGTGATGGTCACTTATCTGAGCTTCCCAGAATGACTAGAAAATGAACATCCTACAAGTCTTGCCACAAACCCAGTGTTTAACAGAAAATTAAGTACAAGTATTAGCTAAACTGAAACCCTGTTGCTGTGTTTCCTCTTAGGAATGATGGCTAAGATAGAACCATATCACACATATTTCAACAATAATTTAAATAAAATTACAAATACTGTACAATACAACCACTACTCTATGATGAAGGAATCTGCACTTGTTTATATCAATACAATCTTTCATACTGAGGGTCACTGAACAATATGACTGGTGATACATAGGTACTGGGCCTAAGACCCTCCTCCAGTCTGTGAGATCTGACAAATCCTACAATATTTTTTTAAATCAAATGCTAAAGATATTAATTATAATATACTTTTCTACTATTCCTAACTTAATTTTTGATGTATATCAATTCCAAGATGGAGATTATTTTTCATTGTTTTAAAGTTAATGAACTAACCTTAAAGTGTATACTGTCTGTATATATTAGGCTAAGCATGAGCTAAACACTGATGTCTCCAATTCTAATCCATTACCACATGGGTCATTCCAGCCTTCTTCTCCTTGCTTGTAACTTTCCATTCCAACAGTGAGAAATCTGACTTCCACAATCCACCATCCATTTTACTTAACTGTTTAACTCTAGTATACATTACTAGAGGTATCAGAATTGCAATATCAGAACTAACTATACCTTTATATGAAGCAATATTATCAACTAATGTACACTGCAAGTAGAGAACATGTGCAGTACTTTTTCCCTTACTACTACAGGAACTACACATTTCCAAAGTTAATTAGATCAACAGTTTTCCCCCATCACCTACTTCAGTGAGGTTGTTTTATACATTTCTAATACCATTAGATTATTCTGTCTCAATCTGCATTTCATCCTGGAATCCCCCAGTCTCCTAAAAGATGGTCTTTTAAAATTTGTATTCATTAAGGTCTACGCTTTCCGCTATAAAGTGCTATGGGTTTTGACAACTGTGTAGTATGCTATTTTATGATGTTTCTCACCTTCTACATATATTACAAACACTTTTACCACCATTCTTCAAACAAACATGTATTTCCACAGTCATCTTCAATTCTACTAAACAGAGTGCAGAGTCTACATGCTTGCAGGCTTATCAGCATACACATACCATCTTTTTCTTTTTCACAATCTCTAGGAGACTCATTTCAGAAAACTTCACTTTCAGATTACTAACAGTTGTCTGCTCATTACACTTCAAAAGAAAAATGTTAGAGTTATTTACATAAAAAACAGATTTCATAACCTTATTTTAAACCAAGTTCTATATCACTTATGTGTCTATCAAAAATAAATTAATGAAAGCTTGACAACAGTTATGAATTCATTATACTGCTTTCACATCCACTTCAATCTTCCTATATATAAGCTGATATGATATGGATTCACTTACCCAGCTCAGTCTCACTAGAAGGATTTTTAACAAAATCAGTCTAGTCCACTGAACAGTATCAGCTTACTGTAAGTAAACTGTTTTTCATAATAAATAACAGTTATCAGCAGCTCAATACCAACACACAGGGAACTAGACTAAGACCAAGGATATAAGTAAGGTAAGAGTATATAGACTTCTATTTGCTGGATGCCTGCCTGAATCCAAAAACCTCTGAATGGCCAGGCACAGTAGCTCACGCCTGTAATCCCAGCACTTTGGGAGGCCAAGGTGGGTGGATCACCTGAGTTCAGAAGTTTAAGACCAGCCTGACCAACATGGAGAAACCCCGTCTCTACTAAAAACAGAAATTAGCCAGGCGTGGTAGCGCAGCATGCCAGTAATCACAGCTACTCAGGAGGCTGAGGCAGAAGAATCACTTGAACCCGGGAGGCAGAGGTTGCAGTGTGCCCAGATCACATCATTATACTTCCAGCCTGGCCAACAAGAGTGAAACTGTCTCAAAAAATCAAAAACCTCTGAATATGCCTGGAATTTATCTACTACTATTAAGATTCCAGACTACACTATGTAAGATCCTTTTAGTTCCTACTGTATTATTCTTTACCCATGCTTTATGTATTTATTCACATTTTCAATGAAAAACCATCCAGTTTCCAGTCTAGCACATAAGAAGCTTGGAAATTGGCTGGAGAGGTGACTCACGCCTGTAATCCCAGCACTTTGAGAGGTTGAGGCGGGCAGATCACCTGAGGTCACGATTTGAGACCAGCCTGGCCAACATAGCAAAAACTTCTAAAAATGCAAAAATTAGCTGGGCATGGTGGCAGGCATCTGTAATCCCACCTACTCGGGAGGTTGAGGCAGGCCAATCTCTTGAACCTGGTGGGTGGAGGCTGCAGTGAGCCAAGATCACACCACTGCACTCCAGCCTGGGCAACAAAGCAATACTCCATCTCAAAACAAAAAAAGAAGGCAGTTTGGAAATTGTTACTAACCTAACAGTGAATGAAAAGCTGAACGACAGCAACCAAAATCAACAACTCTTCTTAGGTCCATGAGAGAAGTAAGGTCACAGGGCAAACCACTGCCCCCACAATTGGATAGACAGACATGGTGATACAAAGGATCGTAATTTACCAGAGGGGAAATTCATGGACAAAAATCTCTCCACAGGAGACAGCACCAGAGTAGGAGAACCTAAATTGCAATTGATGACTTGCTAGATAGAGGCTTAGTATGGGCAAATCTGAAAGTTAGAAACTCTAGGGACACTTTTGCTAGTTTTACCACCAGGAACGCTACCAGGTTCTTACAGTAAAGATCTGATGAGCCAGTTGTGGTGGCTCACACCTGTAATCCCAGCACTTTGGGAGGCTGAGGCAGGTAGATCACCTGAGGTCAGGAATTTGAGACCAGCCTGACCAACATGGTAAAACCCCGTCTCTACTAAAATTACAAAAATTAGCTGGACATGGTGGCAGATGCCTGTAATCCCAGCTGCTCAGGAGGCTGAAGCAGGAGAATCGCTCGAACCCGGGAGGTGGAGGCTGCAGTGAGCCGAGATCGCACCACTGCACTCCAGCCTGAGCAACAAGAGCAAAACTGTCTCCAAAAAAAAAAAAACCCTCACATTGAGACGTGAAAATCTCTCTCTTAATTCAGCCATTTAAATTAAACTGTGAGGTAAACTCCTTGAATACTTCATTTTAGACTCTTTTAAAAATAAATAAATAATTGGTGTCCACATTATTAAGGAGGTTTGTTTTATTTCTGTATTTAATCTATCTTGGAAACCTACAGATACATAAAAGCACTTAACAATAAAGTTGCTTCCTTCAACTAGTTGTGTAATACATTCTACAAGGGCTTTTATCAGCAACATATTTTAAAGCCAATTTTACTATGCTTTGGGAAACAAAGCTTGTGATAACTATCTCCCTTGGCTTTTCAAAAGCTAGGCTACAGGCTTATATAGAAGAAATCTCACTTCAGCAATAATCTTTACTAACTCTGGTTATGTAATCTATTTGGCCTCTAATGTATTTTGGCCTCAATGGGCTTTATTTTGGCTTTGAATTAAGAGAGAATGAACATACGTACTTGATACTGAATAATTAAATAAATGCGTGTGGTTACAGCTCCACTTTGCAATAGTATACACATCTGCTATTCATCAAAAAATAATGAAAACCAGGACCAGGTTGTTATATGCTGTTCATTAGTGTCCACACAAATGTAATTTTATTACTGTGTCTGGTCTGATATTCATTTGTAATGCTTTCTGGAAAATAATTTTTAAATGGAGTGAAAGGTAGAAGATGGGCTTCATTTTAACTGGGAGGGAAGTAAAACAAGTAAACATATATTAAGTTTTCAATATGTCAAAATTTCTTATGCCAGGAAAATAAAAATATCTCAAACTGATAATCAGGCTAGACATACAAACCATTTTATACAAATACACTTTATACATTTTTATTACAACCCAAAGCATTTAATTTCTTTGATTAGGTAAGAATAAAACAACAAATCTTTCAAAATATCCACAAGCCCCTAATGGTATGTATACTCAATCTGAATCCAGTTTTCCATAATGAACATGTTCAGAAATGTTTAGTTTCAATAAATCTAAAGGGATAAAATTTCACCCTTTACAACATGTAATTACATACAAAGGTGACTAATTAAGACATTTAGACTTGAGCCATAAAAACTAAGTGACCTAGATCTATACTAGATCATAAATCATGTCATGATCCTTGAAGTTACTTGTATAATCCTACCCATAATTAAAATAAGTTATTAATATACATGTTAGTAAGTATGAATAATTCTCAACTATCATGCACATGGTACATGTAAGAAAAGGCAATATTTTAAAACACAGAAGTTAGAATTTCTATTCTGGTAATTTGGTAAAAAGGTAACCAGAAAATACTTCTTTTACAGAACATCTAGAACTACTGGTTAATCTTTTTATTTCATTTGTACATATACACAAAATAAAATATGCAAACACCCCTTTAAATGTAGCACTTAACATATCAAGAAAGCAGGAGAAATCTTCTGAGACCAAAAATGAACGAGAAAGTAAAAAGGAAAACATGGCTGGGCGTGGTGGCTCACGCCTATAATCCCAGCAATTTGGGAGGCCAAAGCTGGTGGATCACAAGTTCAGGAGGTCGAGATGAGCCTGGCCAATATGGTCTCTACTAAAAATACAAAAATTAGCCAGGCGTGGTGGCGGGCACCCATTGTCCCAGCTACTCAGAAGGCTGATGCAGGAGAACAGCTTGAACCCAGGAGGCAGAGGTTGCAATAAGCCATGATCGCACCACTGCACTCCAGCCTGAGTGACGACAACGTTGGATTTTCTGATCTCAGAAACTGAGGAAATTCTGTTCCAGTAGCAAAGCAGGGAAGATCTTGGCACACAAGAAACAATGTTAGAAGTAAGATTCCTAAACAAAGCATGGACTCTCAAACAACAATGGAGTACAAGGATCTGCCTGCTGGCAAAAGAAGGCAAGGAAGCTTTTTTGTCTTGTCCTAGTCTCTGAGAATGTAGGAAAGATCACCAGAGACTTGATAATCATAAGACTGCCCATACGTTTAGAGTTTGATTTATTCTATCCACATAGTACAGAAACTTCCAACTCCAAAACTTAAATATAAAAAAATGACTTCTGCTTGAACAAGGCAATGATAACATTTTATAACTCATTTACCAAAACTCAAACTAAATGGGGAACAGTGTAGACTACACAGTCTATAGTCCCAGAAGTTTTGAGATCAGACCAGGAAACAGTGTTTTTGTTCTGTTTTTTATTTTGTGTGTTAAAAAAAAAAAAACTCAGGCTGAGTGGCACAGTGGCTCATCCTGTAATCCCAACACTTTGGGAGGCTGGGGTGGGCAGATCACTTGAGCCCAGGAATTCAAGTCCAGCCTGGTCAACGTGGTGAAACCCCATCTCTATAAAAGATACAAAAATCAGCCAGACATGGTGGCATACACCTGTAGCCCTAGCTACTCGGGAGGCTGGGATGGGAGGATTTCTTGAGCCCAGGAGGCAAAGGTGGCAGTGAGCTGAGACTGCACCACTGACAGAGTTGAGACCCTGTCTCAAAACAAAACAAACTCAAACTTCACACTTGAGATATGTGTAATTTACTGTATATAAATTATACTTTAAAAAGTTAAGTGGTCACTGGAAACACCACCAGAGAACTTGGCAAAAGCAACCCAAAATCTCTCTGGAAGAATATGCCCCCAGTGAAGTCACTCAGAATTCTCAAGGACAGCCTCTCTAGAGATCAGCTCACAATCCAAAAATATAAAACACTTGAGGAATCATTTAACCTTAAGCAAGAATCCAGCAGTTGTTAAAAAAACAAAACAAACAAAAAACAGAAGATTTCTAAGAACTTCAGAAAATTGAACAATGTGATAGAGATTACAAATATTTAAAATGATTAAAACACACAGAAGATGGAATAAAATACCTGACACAATAAAAGACATCATCAAACAATAACAGAAATCTCTAACAAGAAAATACAAGAAACAATCCTCAGTGCATGCTAAAATAATCAATAGATGAGTGGTTAATAAGGACCTAGGTATTTGGCAAAGTACAAAAGGATCATCCCACAAATAACTTGAAGGACACAAGAGGAAAGAGCTCAACTTACAAATAAAGATATTAACTTTCAGGCACTAGAGTCAAAAACCAAATATTAGAACAAAAGATGCACCTAACGTCTCAACTGCTCAGAAAACTTGACCATCGGAACCTACTGAATAATCTTAGCATCACTACAATAGAGGACAACTTCTGATGTGATGAATACAACGTACTCAGTCCTACCTATGAGGCATTCATGCCAAAATGTTAAATCTCTCTAATCAAGTCTTCAAATCTAATTTCATTTTCCAAGAAATAAAGGGGAATAAAAATAAATCAAATACCACAATAATTTGTTAGAAAATAAAAAATCCAGGACATTCTATAGGACAGCTGACCCAGTCTTTTCAATTAAGTCAACAGGATAGAGATAAAAAGGGAAAGGGGGAAGACCAACTGAACTGCTCTAGAAAACCACATGCAACTTGTAAACCTTGTAAAACTTGTTTGGATCCTGATTTCAAACAAACCAACTATAAAGCAACATTTCTGAAACTACTACAGATACCTGAATATGCACAGACTAATTTATAACGTTAAAGAATTGTTCATCGCAAAGTGTGTGAAAGACAATGGCATTATGATTCTAGAAAAAAAAGTATTTTTAGAGATGCAAAATGAAGTATTTACAAGATGTCAATGTGTGAATCTGCTTTAAAATATCTCAGCTTAAAAAAAAAAAACAGCCTAAAGCCCACATACAAAGAGTGGTTGAATAAATTACGGTACGTTCATTCACACAATGGAATGCTATGCGCTGGCAAAAAAGAATGAGGAAGATCGCTATTAAATGATATGGAATGACATTCAAAATACTGTTAAATTTTGGCCAGGTGCAGTGGCTCACGCCTGTAATCCCAGAACTTTTGGAGGCCGGGGCGGGTGGATCACCAGGTCAGGAGTTCAAGAGCAGCCTGGCCAATATGATGAAATCCTGTCTCTACTAAAAATACAAAAATTAGCCAGGCGTAGGGGCACACGCCTGTAGTCCCAGCTACTTGGGAGGCTGAGGCAGAAGGATCACTTGAACCTGGGAGGCAGAGGTTACAGTGAGCCGAGATGGCGCCACTACACTTTATCCTCAGCAACAGTCAGACTCTCCGTCTCAAAAAAAAAAAAAAAAAGTTCAGTTTAAAAAGAATATGCAAATGAGCATCTACAGTATGTTACTCTTCCACGTAAGAAAAGAGGATTGTAAGAATATACACATTCACATTCTGAGAGAATGGAGGTATAATAAAAGAAAAAACGGCCAGGCGAGGTGGCTCACGCCTGTAATCTCAGCACTTTGAGAGACCAAGGTGAGAGGATCACAAGGTCTGGAGATCGAGACCATCCTGGCCAACATGGTGAAACTCCATCTCTACTAAAAATACAAAAAGTTAGCTGGGCGTGGTGATCAGCGCCTGTAGTCCCAGCTACTTGGGAGGCTGAGGAGGAAGAATCACTTGAACCTGGGAAGTGGAGGTTGCAGTGAGCCGAGATAGCGCCACTGCACTCCATCCTGGGCGACAAAGTGAGACTCTGTATCCAAAAAAAAAAAATTAAATAAATAAAAGAAAAAAGATGATACACATGTATTAACTCACTTGCACATAAAGGAATTCACAAGAAAAAGCAGAAATTATTAGGACTAAGATACCTACAGAGAGGGGTGGGGAAAGACTGGAACAAAGTGGGTGGGGGATAGGACTAGGATAGAAGGGATGGGGAAGAACATTTTTCTGAGAATAAATTTTTGTTATTCTTTTTAATTCAGGAACATGCCAATGGTTGCACGTAACACCAAAGTAAATTCGTTTCTCACAATGGTGGTATAGGATAGTGATTTTAAAACTCCCTTAATGTGTATACTAAGATTGAGCAAATAAGAAAATGTATCACGAATAATGAGAGCCAAGTTTCTCACCATCACAGAATAGAAGTAAATATCCCAGGTAAGAAAAGGGAGAAGGCTACAATGTTAATTCTGTGGCAGCAGATTGGAATTGGAGATAACACAAATTTGGTTTTTTTCATATAGACACATATACAAAAGACAGAACTAGGGGTATGTGTATATACATACATCATATATTTCCAAACTCTGTCCACTGAGAGGTGCTAAATGCAATAAAAGAAAATCCAGCCAGGAACGTGGCTCACTCCTGTAATTCTATTACTCTGAGAGGCCGAGGCAGGCAGATCACCTGAGGTTGGGGGTTCAAGATTAGCCTGACCAACATGGAGAAACCCCCTCTCTACTAAAAATACAAAATTAGCCAGGCATGGTGGCACATGCCTGTAATCCCAGCTACTCAGGAGGCTGAGGCAGGAGAATCCCTGGGAGGCGGAGGTTGCGATGAGCTGAGATTGCACCACTGCACTCCAGCTTGAGCAACAAGAGTGAAATTCGGTCTCAAAACAAAAAGAAAAGAAAATCTAGTAGCAAAGAGCACACCTTCCACATCTTCATTTCTAAATACCATTCTCTAATAAAAGGAGCCAGAACTCCTTGGAGAAATAGTTGATTCAAGGAGTGGAACAGAAAAAGGACACAAGGAGCTTGGACTATCTTGAGCTGCCAGAAAGTAAGAAAGTGCTTTAAAAACAATGATGGCCTCTAAAAATGACTCACCGCTGGAAGGAGCTCCCAGTGGTGAAATCTGCAAAAAAATTTGAGAAGAAAATAATGACAGTATTGGATTATAACCTACAGGATATAATAAATGCCCATGAATCCATACTAATTGTATCAGAAAAACATTTTTCTTTCTCTCAGAGTCAACATAACAGAACGCTTCTGACACCAAATTGCGGGGCAAGGGGATTCCCCCTGCCAAGCACTTCAACAACATCAGCTGGGTGCCCTACAAGCCAGTTCAATTCTGACACTATCTATGTGAAGACATCAGGTCCCAGTAACGGACTCGGTCCTAAAAGACTCCCCCCTGAACTGCCAGCACCTGTGCTTCTGACTGGCCCCACAATCCCCTCCTCAGGTTCAATCATTTGAACTGCTAAAGTAGCTCAAGAACTCAAGGAAACGCTTTATTTATATTCATCAGTTTATTATAAAGGATATTACACAGGATACAGATGAACAACCAGATGGAAAAGATACATAGGGAGAGATCTAGAAGGGTCGCGAGTACAGGAGATTCCATCCTAGTGAAACATGAGAATGGATGTGTTCACCAACCCAGAAGCTCTCCAAAGCCCCGTAGTTCAGGGAATTTTACAGAGGCTTCTTATATAGGCATGGCTGATTATTAGCTCGATCTCCAGCCCCTCTCCCCTTCCCAAAGGATGTGAAGTGGAGCTGAAAGTTCCAAGCTTCTAATCACGGCTTGGTCTTTCTGTTGACCAGCCCCCATCCAGAAGCCTACCAAGAGTTGCCTCATTAGAACAAAAGACGCTCCTATCACCCAGGAAATTCCAAGGGATTAGGAGTACCATGTCAGGCACTGGAGTCAAAGACCAAATATTAGAACAAAAGATGCACCTAGCACCCCTACTGCTCAGGAAATTACAAGGCTTTTAGGAGCTCTGTGCCAAGAACGAGAGACCAAATATATTTTCACAATATCACACTAATATAAATAACTGAATAAATAAGTGAGAGAGACAGAACAGCTCTATGTTAAGGTAGAAGTCTAAACAGTAATGAGCACAGAAGGAATAATGGAGTTAGAAAAATCACTATTTGGCAAACAGCAAACACCACAGGAATAATTACTACAGGCAAAAAACATCAAGGAATGCCAAAATTTGTGGATAAAAGTATGATGAGAAGCAGGATAACTGCACAGCCTCAAATATTTATTGCAAGGGGAAAAACAGTAACTACAGTGAAAAAACCTAGCAGACAAAACCATAACCAAGTGATCAAGTAACACCACTCAGGATCCACATAATGTGCCTGCTGATAGGATGCCCCTGAGAAGGGCATAACATCACTTCTGTGGTAGTCTCGTTAAAAATGTATAACTTTAATCAAACCATGGGAAACATCAAATAGATCCAAACTGAGGAACGTTCTACAAGTGACTGGCCAACAATCTTCAAAAATGTCCAGGTTATGAACAACACAGAAAGACTACAGAAATATCTCAGATTAGAAAAGGCCAAGGAGCTAACTGAACGCAAAATGGGATACTGGACCACAGAAAGGACTAATGGGGAAAATGGAGAAATTCAAACATGGTCTACAGATTAGTTAACAGTATTCTATCAACATTAATTCCTGGTTAGATAACTGTTCTATGGTTACATAAAATGTCAGTACTTAGGAAAGCTGGGTGAAAGTTATACCAAAATTGTGTACAATTTTTGCAACTTTTTTCCAAGTCTATAGTTACTGATATACTGCTTTCTCTACTTTTATGTAGCTGAAATTTCTTCATAAGTTTTTTAAATGAGAGGCACAAGGAAATTTTAAAAAATTAAAATATAGTCACTGATATTAAAACCTCAATTAAAATATTAAACTGCAAAATTAGGCACAGCTGAAGAAAGAATTTTGTTATCTAGATGGCAGGTACAAAAAGAAAAAAAACCCAGAAAGTGGCTCAGAGAAATAATTAGACAGAAGATGAGCAAAATTAAGAGGAAAGGAACAGGAAATTAGAAAGGAACACATATCAAACAAGAGTTCCAAAGGAGACTAAAGAGAATGGAGGAAAATTAAGAAGAAAAATGGGTAAGAATTATCTAGAATTAACAACAAAAATGCTTAGATTCTAGAAATATGAATCCTAAGCAAGATAAATAAAAATATATCCAAATCTAGACATAGGGTAGACAAAGCTGCAAAATACCAAAAATCAAGAGCAGCTTTTAAAAACCAGAAAAATATTAAAAAGATAAATTACGAAGCAACACAGACTGAATCGTACCAACAATTAGTCATATACCCTCAAAGGTCTGAGTGAAAATAATCACACAGAATTCTATACTCAACTAATTATTTCAAATATGAGGGCAAAACAAATACATTTTTAGACAAAGACCAAGAGTTAATATTAACAGGCCCTCATTGAAAGAAACACTGAAGGGCATACTTCAAACAAAAGGAAGCTGAATTCAAACTGATTAACTGGGATGCAAACAGCAATGGCAAAATAAGAAATTGGTAGAGTGAATAAACCTAAAAACAAAACTTATTTTAAAAGGTCCTTTAAACAAAGCTACCATGTTGAATTTTTAAAGTAATTCAACTTGCAGAAAAACAAAACAAAACAAAAAACGTGGCTTCATAAGATACCTTCCACAAAGAAGAAAAAAGCACCAAACATGGAATTCAAAAATCTCAACTAGGAATATAGCTCCCTCTCATTTTATTTTGAGGTCAAAGACATTGGTTTCTTCAACCAAAGAAGGGAAGGAAGGCATTTAGCCAGAAGATCCTTAAGATTCCTTTCCGGTTCTAGGATTCAAGGGATAGAAAACAGACCTTCCCAATTTAACAGAACATCTTTCAAAACTGTAAGTTGTTTACAGTTCAGAGCAAGATCCTTCACACAGAGAACCAGTACATTAAAGCAAGGTCCAGTCTGGAGCTTTAGATTTTAAATAATTGGCTATCTGCTTCTATGCAAAAGCCAATTGGAAACAGACATGATCTCAGAAAAAGAACAAAGAAAATAACGCACTGTTAGACTGTCCCATTTTTAAAGTGCTAATGGAGGAAGGAAAGGCGTGGTCCAAGCGGTAGGACAACCAAAACAGTATAAAAACCAGTAAGTCTAAGAGAAAATTTCTAAAAGAAATATAGTATCAATTGTTACAAAAATAATAAAAACAATCACATTTTATTCCTACTTCACAAATTAGCTGACAAACCCCTCCTTCCCCAAAATCTTAAAGATTCATTGTAATTTCTGAAGAGTGACCAAACCTGGAATAAAAATCCCCAAATGCAGGCAGCCTATACTCATAAAGGTACCCTATTCTTCCCCTGCCCTCCATTTCCAGCCACTCAGAGGAAGATATCCTATTCTTTATCAACACCAAGTTTCAATCGTCTACTAAGGATGTATGAAAAGCTCAATGCTACATGCAAAGTAAGCATTTATTAAAAAGCAAAGCTATTAAAATACTGTGTTATGTAAAGGCATTCACTTATACTACAAATACTCCCCTTCAAAATTCCTTCAATAAACGTGGGCTTGGAGATATGGAGCATGAAAAAGTAGACAATATAATTGAAACTTATTAATTTGAGACATGGTGATGGATATCACTTGATAAGAAAAAACTAAAACTGGATCAGAGTTAAGATATTTTTAAGAAAAAAGCCCTACATTAACGTTTGAGAACACAGGGACACTCATACACACACACTCTTACACACTTACACACACACACACACACACAGAGAGAGTTTGTTGTTTTGTAATTTCCAAGGCCTTGATTCATACGCCATTCAAGCTAAACCTATAATCCAGATCTCCTGACCAGATTAGTGGTTTTTCTAACACATCACTCTTAATTTTTAGACAATGATCTCAAAAAACCCCACCTCCAAATTTATGTGAATCTACATAATCTGCCTAAAAGTAATGCTACATTTCCCACTCTCCATATAAAAAGAATCTTTTTATGGCTAGGCACAGTGGCTCACGGCTATAATCCCAACACTTTATTTTGAGAGGCTGAAGCGGTGGATCACCTGAGGTCAGGATTTCAAGATGAGCCTGGCCAACATACGGAAGCCCAGGTTCTATGAAAAATACAAAAAATTGGCCAGCCATGGTGGCGGGTGCCTGTAATCTCAACTACTTGGAAGGCTGAGACAGGAGAACTACTTGAACCAGGGAGGCGGAGGTTGCAGTGAGCCAAGGTTGCGTCATTGCACTGTAGCCTGCGCAACAAGAGTGAACTCCATCTCAGAAAAAAAATCCTTTTACTTCTCAAGGCATTTTTCCATTTACATAAAGTGGAACTGGAAAAAAACATTTCAACTGTGGAACAGCTCTAAAACAGGAGACCGAGAGTGATGGCATATGCAAGGCAGTAAAAACAAAATTTTAAGAATCTGTTCTACGAAACAGAATTCTAAGTGTAACATACTTAAATCACTGGCTCGAATGTGCAACTGTAAAATAAAAAATTTTAAATAGCTAGTCAGAGTTCTGTAAAATAAAAAATTTTAAATAGTTATTTAGAGTTCTTTCTTTAAATATCTCACTTTTCTTTCTTTTCTCAAGATGGGGTCTTACTCCCAGGCTGGAGTGCAGTGGCTCAGTCTCAGCTCACAGCAAACTCCACCTCCTGGGCTCAAGTGATCCTCCCACCTCAGCCTCCTGAGTAGCTCAGGACCACAGACATGTGCCACCATGCCTGGCTAATTTTTTGTAGAGACAGGGTTTCATCATGTTGCCCAGGCTGATCTCAAACTCCTGAACTCAAGTGATCCACCCACCTTGGCCTCCTAAAGGGCTGGGATTACAGGCATGAGCCACCACCCAGCTAACATCTCAGTTTTTGTTTATTTATTTGTTTGTTTTGAGATGGAGATTTGCACAGTCATTCAGGCTAGAGTGCAGTGGCGCAATTTCGGCTCACTGCAACTTCCACCTCCTGGGTTCAAGCCTCAGTCTCCTGAGTAGCTGGGAATACAGGCCCCCACCACCACACCCAGCTAATTTTTTTTTTTTGTGTGTGTGTATTTTTAGTAGAAACGGGGTTTCAACATGTTAACTAGGATGGTCTCAATCTCCTGACCTCATGATCCACCCGCCTCATCCTCCCAAAGTGCTGGGATTACAGGCGTGAGGCACCCGGCCTGGCCTATATCTCAGTTTTTAAACGTAAAATAATGACAAAACTGAAAGAAACCCATGATTATTTAGAGATGAGAAAACTGAGATCCAAGACAATGAAGTAATTTGTTGGTAAATAACAGAGCTAGGTATAACATAAAAGAAGCTCCAGTTAATGTATTTTTATAAAATATCATAGTGATAACTTTGTTGAAAAAAACTAAGAATTAAAAATCTTAATTATGTTTTAAATAAACATTTGTAATCAAAGCCATACTCATTTGGAATTCATAGACCATGCTAAAATTTGCATTTGCTTAGAAAATGCTCTCTTCTAAAAAGAAAAGCTAGTAAGACTGTAAGAGAAAATATTATTTTCCTTTAACTTTTAAAACTTAAAAGTTGGGAGAGAGAGATCCAAGATGGCCGATCACTAGCAGCTCAGGATTGCAGCTCCCAGTAAAAGCGCAGAGAGCCAGTGGACGCCACACTTACCGATAAACTTTAGCTGCCCACGGACCAGGACATTCCCAGTGGAGGAGCCCCACGGGTCGCCAGCGTGACCCTTTCGGCTGGCGCGGCTTTTTTCCCGGCGCCTCGGCTCGGC